>BGPR01000003.1:4081912-4097561 GCA_013235015.1 Araneus ventricosus | reverse complement strand
AAAGTTGGGAACCCCTGCCCTAAACTTATGTAGCAGAGTCAGATAATTTAATAAAGTAAGTTGTCGAAACCGGCGATTATTTTTAATAGAATTTAAAATAGCATGACTTTTAAATAACACTTTTAGGTAATATTATGTATGTAGGAAATAAGTAATTTGATTTTACATGTTTAATTAGCATAGAACATTATTTCATAAATTGCTCAGAGGATTTCTGATGAAATATTTAAAACATAAAACTGCATGGTAACACATTAAGAAAGCAAAATACTCATTGTGTCAAAATAAAAAGAAATATTACATTTGTTTTTATCATGGGAAACTTACTGAAAATGGTCGAGGTAATGTATGCAATTTGGAATTTTTAGTTCGATTTCATTTCAATGGTATTTCTCTTTATTTTTTTAAATTTCAATTCTCGACATTTTATGCTTTTCATAAACCGTTAGACATCTTTTTTCATAAGAAATGTATTAGAAAACATATGAATATAATAGTAATAATGATTAAAACTTCTGGAATTAGTAGAAAATATATTACCAATCAAATAAACATGATTTTTTGTAAGATTCCCTTAAACAGATTTGTTCATTTATTATAAACATCATTTTTGTTCATTTATTATATGCTTTTCAAACTGAAATACTGAAATGAATAGAATGTATATTCTTGAAAAGTTTTCGTATCCGTCATCAGATTGTAACTTTCAAAGACAAATTTCAACTCGACGGATACCATATAATCATAATTACCGTTTCATATCCGATTTTCATAATTATGAGATGGATGAGCAGAACATGATAATAAACTTCATGTCGAAATTCACACCGAAAGTTTTATCTTAAAGTTGGGAACCCCTGCCCTAAACTTATGTAGCAGAGTCAGATAATTTAATAAAGTAAGTTGTCGAAACCGGCGATTATTTTTAATAGAATTTAAAATAGCATGACTTTTAAATAACAATTTTAGGTAATATTTTGTATGTAGGAAATAAGTAATTTGATTTTACATGTTTAATTAGCATAGAACATTATTTCATAAATTGCTCAGAGGATTTCTGATGAAATATTTAAAACATAAAACTGCATGGTAACACATTAAGAAAGCAAAATACTCATTGTGTCAAAATAAAAAGAAATATTACATTTGTTTTTATCATGGGAAACTTACTGAAAATGGTCGAGGTAATGTATGCAATTTGGAATTTTTAGTTCGATTTCATTTCAATGGTATTTCTCTTTATTTTTTTAAATTTCAATTCTCGACATTTTATGCTTTTCATAAACCGTTAGACATCTTTCTTCATAAGAAATGTATTAGAAAACATATGAATATAATAGTAATAATGATTAAAACTTATGGAATTAGTAGAAAATATATTGCCAATCAAATAAACATGATTTTTTGTAAGATTCCCTTAAATAGATTTGTTCATTTATTATAAACATCATTTTTGTTCATTTATTATATGCTTTTCAAACTGAAATGAACAGAATGGATATTCTTGAAAAGTTTTCGTATCCGTCATCAGATTGTAACTTTCAAAGACAAATTTCAACTCGACGGATACCATATAATCATAATTACCGTTTCATGTCCGATTTTCATAATTATGAGATGGATGAGCAGAACATGTTAATAAACTTCATGTCGAAATTCACACCGAAAGTTTTATCTTAAAAAGTTTCAGCAAGTTTCACTTTTATGTGAGTTTACATTTGTTTGAAATTGCTCTTCTTTGAATACCTTTTGCTGTATCTATTATGCGACATCATCTGGTTTAATATTTATATGTACAAGATTGCGGACAAAAGCGAAATGACCGAAAAGAGGTGTAGACTAATAAAAACTTCACCATTAATCTTTGAAATATGTTATGTTTCCATCATCAGCGTCATCTTGAATTCGTTATCAGATAGTGTTTCCATAAAACACGTTTTAAATGCTCTATCTATTTTCTTTTGCAAAATAAAAAAAATAAATAAACTAATTAATTAAAATAGAAACACATATAAAGCTAATTTATTACAGGCAATAAGAACTTTAGAAATATTTATTAAAACTGTTTTGTAGTAGTTCTTGCAATTCATGAATTAAACCATTTATTAACAACATAAAGAATAAAGCTAATATAGTAATATGACTATAGAAGACCTTATTTAAACATCGAAATTTTAATATTCTCATTTATTTTGTTATAGGATTTATTAAAATTTTATTTTGAGAAAATGGCCTTGATCTACATTTATCCACACGTATGTCCAATTGCTTTAGTATTTTATCTAAAGATAATGCATCACCATTGGAATTACTTTAAAACTACATTATTTTGAAAAAATGAAAATGAGACCTAAACTAAAAGTCTATTTTGAGCGAACACGTTTCATCCGCACGCGTGTTGTCAAGCATTAAAATTAAAAATCAATACAGCTCTATAATTAGATTTCTCAGAATTTCTTCAACACAAAAAAGATTTTTCTTCTTTGCTTTGTTTTGTTATTCTTAAACACCAACAATAAATTTCCCTTTCGTTACTAAGAATTTTATTTTTGAATGATTTTAAATAGAATTACGCTAATATAAAAATGACGACTGAGTGAGAAAGAAATGTAAAGCTTGTGTCTGCCATCCAATTTGGATTGATGAATTTGCACAATTGAAGATTGATGAGCCAGAATATGTCTTAAGTTCAGTTAAAATTTTACCATAAGCTCGAATCTTCGAGGCAATGAAAAATAGATAAATAAAAAGCAAAGGTCTTAGTTTCATGAAAGATGGAAGTGGCAAAATTTTATTGCTAAGTTAGAATTATTCAATTTCAACTAAGAATTGAAAATATAATTAATTATTTTAGCGTACACCGTCATGCCTTGACATGCAAGACGGTTATTTTGAACTGTTTCCCCTGTAAATAATATGTCTCACGCGTGTATTGTTGCTTTTCATGTTTTAATTAAAGTTTCTTTGTGACCGGATGTGAAGTCATCATTTTTGAGAACGAGTTTCTCTAAAACTAGGAGTCACAGAAAATTGATTCTTGGGGCACTTTTCACCCTTTAAGAATTAGGAATCGCGCTGTTCTGAGTTAACGCGGAAAAATTAAGGCATACTCTATACAAGTCATTTTTATATTAGGGATAGGTCGAACTTAAGTTCGAGCAATTCTTAGTTGCAACGAGGAAAAGCTCGAAGTGGTGTTTGCATTTGAGTCAAGATTTTGCGGAACATTATGAGCTTAAGGTTCTGAGATGTGATTAAAAATTTTTTCCCTTTATTTCATTAACAAAAGTATTGATATCTCATTTAGTAAGAATGGGAAAAGAAATTGAAATTATGGATAGATTGTTTCAGCTACGCAGTCACATTGAAAGTTACTTGTCCTAAGACAGTTAGGAAGATTAGGGAAAAAGATGTTGACACAGAAGACAAAAGTGCTGAAAGTATAACGGAAAAAACGGACACAATAACGACGTTTAGGGAAAAAGTTGTTGACACAAAAGACAAAAGTGGTGGAAGTATAACGGATAAAACGGACACAGTAACGACGTTTAGGGAAAAAGATGTTGACACAAAAGACAAAATGTTGATAATTCATTAAATAAAAATGGAAAAAGAAATTGAAATTATGAAAAGGGGTTTCAGCTGTGTAATCACATTGGAGAAGCCGTTATTTGTCCTTATGCACAGACACCACAACTTACCTCTTGCGGGAATTACTTACTTTTCTCAATAATTCACTAAGATATTATCAAAAACCAGCTTCCTATAAGTTTATTTTTATAGACGTTTAGGAAACTAGACCAGTTAAAAATGTTTCGTCATTAATTAAGCAATGTTAATACGCCTATATCATGTGCTGCAAAATCATATTCTTTTTAGTAATATTTAAAAAAGAAGTAGATAGTATATTTTGAATAAGAACAAACAGTATTTAAGATACATTTAATGCTGTTTTCAAATAATTTATTGATGAAGAAAATCGAAAGTGGGAAATCAGAAAGCAACGATAACAAACCCTAAAAGAGGTAAATTAGGAGGCTTGTAAGGATGAAGGGTCTTTTATTGATGCCAGTGGTGAACGTTTGTCTCTTAGACATAAGTAGAACAATTTAGGACGCTACAATCTAAGAGATATTTTTGATGAAATGTAAGATAAAGTTCTACCAGCAACATATACTAATAACAGATAAAAAGTCTTGAGTATTCTAGAGCCTGATAGAGATTTGTGGCAGTTTATGCACGGTATACTGAAGAGATTGAACACTTTATACGTCACAAGTATATTCAAATTCAATCGAAAGATTCCAATTGCACGCTTTCAGAATCAGTGACTCAGTGCACTACTGAATCTGAAGATGTTGCTATCGCATTTAAATCACGGATATAAGTCACACTTGAAAAGCCTTGTAGTCATTCTTAAAGGTTTCTTAGAAGGAAATGTTTGACTTCGAGAATTGTGTCTTTCTCTAATAGATTTACTATCGAGACGGCAGAATCCCAATTTTAAAATTGGAATCCAAGAGGTGCTTTCTCAGAAGTACAGTATTTTATAAATGAAATACAGTATTTTATAAATGACGTATGTATCACAAGAACTCCCTCTTAATCTCTTCATAAAAATCCGAATTTATTCCATGTGAATTATACTAAAATTTGTTTCTTAACCAAGTATTGAAGGAAACTTTAGCCTTTTTCGAACTCACAAGAAAAGGGCACGACTTGGGAAATTCAATTCGGGATGAAACTTGGCATATTAGTAGCATATTATTAGGGTATTCACACATTAATCTAAAAAAGTGCTATGACCAGAAAATTCGGAGAAAACCGCCCTCAAACTTTGGGCACAACTTATATACCAGTAAATCTTCACAAGCAATCAGTAATCAGATAGATTAGATGTCAGTGCGCTCGCCTACCATTCACTAGGTCCGCAATTCAGTCATGGCTGCGTTTTTTTTATTTTTTTCAAAATTAATCCAAATTAAATTAAAAATTAAAACAAATTTAAAATTAAAACTTTAATTATTTTTATGCAGAAAATAATTTTATTTACATGATACTTGAAATACAGAGAAAATAATAACAAAAATAATATATAAACAGTAAAATAATTATAAATATATATCTTTAATGGTGATAAATATTAACTATAATGACTCACACAATAAAACATCTTTATCCTTCTTAAATTTTAGAAGTTTATTCTACATTAATTAATTAATTTTCATTTTATCTTTCATTTTGTACTAGTAACTGTATATTTCTACATAAAATTATGTACAGAAAGCAGAATAATAATTATCATGGAAACATTGGAAACAAAAAATATTTTGACACCTTGCACAATTCATAAATGACTATTGTTCACAAGAGCAACGTTCCTTTAGATCTGTAGGAATACGAACTTCGTTCGCATTAAAATGTTTTCTCTTTCATTAGAAAGATTAACAGTTTTTTGAAAAGTTTTTCAAAATTATTACAAATTAAATTTTTAATTAAAATATTAATTCTTTATAGATAAAATTACTGTTTTTTCGTATTACTTTATAAGCACTAAAATAATGATAAATGTAACTTTAAAGTTAATAAATCATAACTACAATTACCCACATCATGAAAGATATTTTTTAGGCTTCATCGATCATAAATTTTATAAATTCATTTTATGGATTTCATGCGATAATGAATAAAGAGATTTACCCATTGGTCTCTTTTCAATTATTGAAATTTCAAACCATCTGCCTACGCATTTAATAGATTAACAGCTGTTGCCTCCTATTTTTATTCCATCATTAAAATATTGGACCATCAGCATATGTATTCATTATATTAACATCTGCTCTCTACTGTTTCCTAATTAAAATGAGAACGACGAATTTGTGAGAATAAAAACCCAATAATTTAAAACTTTCAATGAATTTAGAATGATGATTTTAATTATAGTTAATATTTATCACCGTTAAAAATGCATTTATAATAATTTTGCTGTTTATATATTATTTTATTATCATTTTATCTGTAATTCAAGTATCATATAAATCAAGTTATTTTCTGCATAAAAATAATTAAAGTTTTAATTTACAATATTTTTTAAATTTTTAATTTCATTTGGATTATTTTTGAGAAAAATCAAAATAAAAAACCGCAGCTAGGACCTAGCGAATGGTTGGGCGAGCGCACTGACATCTAAGCTATCTCAGCACTTATTGCTTGTGAAGTGTTACTGGTATATAAGTTGTGCCCAAAGTTTGAGGGCCATTACCTGAGAATTGTCTGGCCACTGCACTTTTTAGATTAAAGAGTGAACACCCTAATGGTATGCTACTAATGCGACAAGTTTCATCCTGAATAGAATTCCCCAATTTGTGCCCTCTCTTTGTCAGTCTACAGTGATGCACATAGAGCTTCTGTAATTCGATAGATGTGGGATTTAATTCCAATCCATTAAAGAATATTCTAAATTTTCGTCGAATTTCATGAAGTAATATATTTGACATATAATTTAAAGATAATTTATCTTATTTACATTAGTAAAACGGCAGTAAGAACATCATGTTTATATGAAAGTATTAATGTGAGACAATTATTTGATTAGTGCATCAAAAAAAAGAATATTCTAGACTATGCAGCGTATACATTACAGATTAAGAAAGATTTAAGACTAAAGAAGAAAATCTCTTTTACAATAAAGTTATCAAAACTATATTTACTCTTTGATGCAAATATTTCTCCGAATTTCTATCGAACGGTAGATACAGAATATGCATTTTTTTGTAAACTTACGAATGAAATCCAGCGTTCATTTTACCAACTGTTTGCATTTTATTCTTTTATCATAACTTTTATATAATCATAATAAACATTTTGTAGAAGTAATGAAAGTTTTAATTATCAATTCTACCTATAAAATGTGTATCAGGAATATCAGAGATACCCACGATAGATATTTGATGGTTTAACGAAATCTGATGCTAATTTTACTTTAGAATATCTGCAGAGATTATGTGTTTCTCATGGTTTTACATCACCAATAATTTATATTATTTATTCCTCTAACATTATTTTCTGAGACATTTCTCATAGCAATTAGATATAAAATGTATAAATCTTTCAAAAATATTTTCCCGTCTTTCTAAGATATTAGTTATTCAAATCTTAATTCATTTATTTGATATTTGTCTAGCAAAATTTCATGCACTATTCAAAATTGCTGTTTCAGAGTTTTTAATTAATTAATAAGTGAAATGCAATGTACTCGTTTTACTGGAACGTAGAAAATTCTTTATTAACATATCATTCATCTAGAATTTCCAAGAAGGTTTATTTCCATTCTATTACTAAGAAAACATAAAAGTAGACATTTGTCTGAAATTTTCGAATTCCCAGCAGCTATAGAACGATGTGAAATTTTGATATCTAGATTTTCGAAAATTAAAAAACGGGTTGCGGTAGAAAGAGTAAACCAGTGGGAGCGGTCTCCCCTAAACTTTCTCGTATACACCCAGCACATGTAGAGAAAAAAATAAGCTTAGAGGTAGTAAGGCGAACAAGAATCCTTAATGCAGTGGAGAAAAAAAATAAGCGAAACGTCATACACGATTTCCGAAACTCGTCCAACGCGAAGTGGAGTTAGAAGCCGGCGTGATTACGAATAGGGTTGGGTGTAGATAAAGAAAAAGAAATTTTCAATTTGGACGCCTTTTTTGACGGATTGACACAAAAATTGGACACAAATCTATCATTACGGTAAGACGGCCACATACCAAATTCCATTTATCAAAGTAATTTTCTAAAGAAGTTATTGCGTTCAAAAGTAAGCGATTATACAGAGAGACAGTCAAACCTTTGGCGGATTTGGTCCAAACTTTTATTCGGACCTACATTCCTGATGATAAAACTGTGAACCAAATTTTATACATCTAGCTATTCAAGTTTTTGATTTATCGTGTTCACATGAACGCGGACAGACGGACAGATAGACTCCCGTGGACGTATTCCATCCAATGTTTGATAGAAACCTACAAAATCTGTCTCAAGATCAAATACCAAATTTCATCCCTCTGCATCTAATAGTTTTTGAGTAATCGGGTTCACAGACACACAGACAGACAGACATAATTCCAAAATTGTGTTTTACGGACTCAGGAAGGTCTAAAACGTGGAGATTCGTCAAAATCTCGAGTTCGAATTTTTTGACGATTACAATACTTTCTCTTTGTATACTTCGTATACTAGAAAGTTAAAACATACAGAGGAAAAGTCTCCTACGATGGATGTAACTGTAAAAAAATGCAACATATTTCACGAGAAAATTTATATGCGCGGGAAGAGTTATACTTTCTTAATTACAGAATAAGTATTTTATTGTATGTAATTGCTTTGCAATTATGCATCTTAACTGACAGCATTTTGGAAATAAAAATAATTCTTCATATTTTCTAAAAAGAAGATATTTAATTGAATTCATAATTTTGCCTTTATTTATAAATTTCCATGTTTGCTAATGTTTAAATATTTGTGATATGAAGAATATCTTTGTAAATATTTTTTTATAATTTTTTACTGAACAGTTGCTTCTGTTGCTCATTTTTTCTTAAAGTATTTTGTATCCGAGTAAAGTTTTGTATTTCATCGTATTGAAATTAATGCTAGTTGCTAATTAGTAAAGATTAATATTTTGAAAATGCTGTAAACATCTTTGATTCATCACTGTGTGTATAACTGAAAACTATCCAAGAAAAAATAAGTCTATGGCATTAATTTAATGATCGATTTCTGTAGTATAAAATTTCTTGAGCTCTAATAATTAAGAGTATTATAAATAATTAATCATTAATAATGATATTAAATTCTTTCAAAATGATATGTTTTTAATACTTTATTTAAAAAGCGCTAAACTGATTAATCCGTAATCATATTCAATTAAAATTCGTTTGAAACAGATTATTTTAGAATTTTGGATGAGAGCACTTACATATTCACATAAACTGATTCTTAAAACCTCCAGACAGAACTTCCCTAAAATCTTTTACTTATTTTTTGGCGTTTTGCCCGGTCCAAAGAATTGAATTAAATGCTAAAAATGAAGAGAAAATATAGCCTCAGTACCCTTACTAATACTCTGGTTTCAGTAAAAATGGTGATAATCCAAGCATATCAAATAAGCTGTTTGGTATCTTTTTCATCTAAATCTGGAATTTTTATATATAGTGAAGTAAAAATAATATTATGAGACTCTGATAGCATGCTATTGAAAAGAGCAGTACGCATAAAGTCTGGAATGGTCTGGAGTGGAGAGGAGGAGGCTTATAGATAAAATAAATTTAGCTGTTCCATCTCTCCTCAGATTTCAAAATACAGCAAAGAGAAGCATGGTTTTAAATAAATAAATAAATGTTTCCATTTTTGAAACAAAAATTCAGAATAGAATATTATTTTAATCATATATTTTAGAATTAGCATGCGAGGCGAGGTAGGATTTATTCTAATAAATATGAATAATTTATTTCTCACATTTAAAATTTAACAAAATAGAACATTGTCACATTAAGTTATTCACTTGAATATGCAATATTTATTTGTTAATTAAGTGCAGTGAGAGTTAATTTGTTGTCTTTTCTAATAACGTGTAGAAAAAGAATGTCAGATTTTATATTTTCTCTGTTTCAGATACTGATATTTTACTTTAAGCATGCGTACCTATTTATTAAAATTTGGTTAAAAAAAGAGAAAACACATCAGATTAGCGCTAATATTAAAAAAATTGCATAGTGGAAAGAAACAATTGAACAACAATGTTGAAACCATTATACTGAAGATATTGCAGCGTATAATTTTCTGCTTGATTATTGAATTCATGATAAATAATTCTGATATAGCATAGTAAACAAATGATCATGGAATATGGCGATAGTTATTTCGTAGACAGCTGAATGCAGTTGTTACAATTCATCAATATGGGGTCGATGAATGAAAGCAGTGCATTATTTACTTTCCTCTGGAAACAAAATACAGAAGCCATATTAGAAGGTACAATACAAGAGCACGGTGAAGAAACTCTTAGAAACTTTGTCATTATTTCTGAAATTTTTCAAGAAAGGAATGAAGCCGAATCAACAGTCCTGAAAAATGATACTAAATGAAACATTACAAATAAAGCAGCTGTTAGCAACACAGAGAAAAGACAAAACTTAACCATTTTTAATAGCAGGAATGTGGCTACTTAATCTTGAATTATAATTTGCTGAATTTTGTCGAATTTTTATATGTGCATGTGATTTAAACTCCATGTTTAGGTGCATATTTTTAAAATAATGAGAACGAATACTAAAAAACTAGTTATTTCTATTACTGTGAATCCATAAAATGATGCATGGCGAGTTGAACCAGATTATCATTCAATGAAGATATGATAAGATGTTTGAAATGATTGGCAGTTAAGTTTATATACTTGTAGAATAAATCGAATATTTCAAACATTGATCTGTGTCATTAGTTTGTAAGAATGAATAAGTAATAAATTCAGAATATCACCATCGGAATTTTCTGATCTACACTGCCTCCATTATTACTTAATGTTTTAACGTCTGATAATCTCGAAGAATTTATTGAAGTATTATACAAATCGGAATAGTGAAATAAGCAGTGAAAACTCAATAGTGTACACTAACATTTGGAATTCAACGAACCAAACCCGGAAGATATTTATTTGCTTCAAAATTAACTAGTTATACCGTTCTAATTTAAAGTTTTTAAAAGAAATTCTTTTTAATTTCAGTCAGTACTTTA
Organism: Araneus ventricosus; assembly: GCA_013235015.1. Classification (NCBI taxonomy): domain Eukaryota; kingdom Metazoa; phylum Arthropoda; class Arachnida; order Araneae; family Araneidae; genus Araneus; species Araneus ventricosus. The sequence goes on along the minus strand of BGPR01000003.1, from coordinate 4,086,773 downwards.
TGTTTTCTTAGTAAGATAGGACATTCATGCCTACATATTTCTTAGATGGCATCCTTAACTAGCATATTTGTTTAAAGGAAAATTTGTTGATTGCACCTCTAGTTCAATCAACAAATAGCGGTGAACAGACATTAAATCATATAGTTTTGAAAATGCGAACAAATATTCGTTAGCTTCTTTTGTTGCATATACTAAAAGTACACTTCTTAGAGGGTAAAGATATACTTGGTAGGGGGTAAAAGTGTATTTGGTAGGCTTAAAATTAAATAGGGGGAATCTCGCGCCTCCATCTTGGATTTCATCTCCCTATTTTATTTTTTTATGAATATCTCGACAAGTATTCAGTTTTCAAACTAGAACGTGAGAAATTCCATACAAATATATGGTTTTATTTTTGTGCTAGCAATGATAGTTGTCTAGATAACCGGTTTCAAAACTTGCAGAATCATAAAATCCTCTGTTTACGGAGCCTCTAACAGACGGCTATATGCTTCTCGTTCATTTTAACAATCAAATTGAAAACTACACGGCTTATTTACATCTTCCTGAGCATTTTTCTGTCCTTCTATGCATTCAATCCATGCATTGCGAGGAGGATGGAGGATCAATAAATGGCAAACATGTACATTCAAAACTGTGCATTAAATATATATATGCATTCATACAAAATTTAAAAATAAATATGGAATCATGTTCTGATTTTTACCAAAATGTTTATTGAAAGAAATTATAAACATACACTATAACAATAAAAATACAAATTTGTGTGGAGACGTAGTCTTATGTTTCAGATTCCTATTCTTCTGTTAGTTAGGTGGTTGTATATTTGATCTAGATTCAATATTTGCTGGAATAGTCTGCTTCAGATTGGATGAATTTGTAAAGAAATTATCAGTCCAATAATCTCTCGTGAATATTGGATCTCCTCTGAAGTGGAAAAATGGCTGGAGTTAGTACTCTCTTAATTAAGCATAAGAAAAATTAAACAAAAATTGGTAATTTATAGCACTGTGGATACAATATTTTATATGACAAAGGTGTAGGTGCAATACAATGTTTTATAAGGCAAAATACTATAGGTGCTTGTTCTGAACGCTGTGGCGACTGGAATAATTAATGTTTACTGGAAATGTGTTGCTCTCATGATCAATTATTGCCAACCTAGCGGCTATATTATATATTGTACTCGAGTGAAGTTATATTAGGTGGTTAAAAAAATAAGGTAACAAGAGCTATCACGGGTTCACAAATTCCCCGTGCGAATTAAATTCCCTGTCTGAATATAATAGAAAATCACAGGTCTCAAACTCCACCGGTAGATTGATCTAGTTGTGTCGTATCGCTTCGAAATCTCTGATAACCTTTACCTTACGGACGGGTACAACTGTTGCCCCAGAAAAATTTTTACCTTTGAATGCGGGTCGGTGCAACTGCTATACTAGACAGAAGTGATGATTTCACTCCCCGCATTTAACGCAGTTCTTCTGGTTTAAGTCCCCGAATCCTAAAGATTAAGAGATGACGGCGTTGCCGTATAATCTGTGATTGAAACGCGAAATGTAATAAGAATTTTGCGTTTAAAGAAAACATCCCCAGCTGAAATTCATCTCCAACTAGTGGAAGTTTACGGAAGAACTATAACGTTACGAAAACAGGTGTGGAAACACGATTTTCTTTCACGAAAACAGATGTGCAGAACTCTCAAGCACGTCCATCACAGAGACACTGGAACACCCTCCCTAAGGCCCGGATCTCGCACGAAGTGATTTTCATCTCTTCGGACCGTTGAAGAATCGCCTTGCATGTATCCATTTCAGAACCGATGCCAAAGTTCAGGAATCCGTTGTTAAGTGGCTCCGCGACCTGGATCCTGATTTCTTCTATACCTTTTTGGATTGATTGGTTTACCGATGGCACAAATGCTTTAACAACCATGGGGACTATGTGTAAAAGTTATATGTACCAGAGTCTTTCTACATTTGTATATTTCTTTGACTTTGTCACTAAACCTTTGGTCTCAGAGGACATGTCACCTTACTTTTTGAACCACCTACGTATTTCCAGGATATGCTCAACCTGGAGGATGCTTTAACTTCAGCGGAGGATTACAACTGGAAAAGGGTAGTTTAGTCACTTATTCGCGCCGTTAGAGACTTTAATAATTTTTTCATTCCGCAAGTAAAGAAAATCCTAAAACGAGATATCTTATGTTAGAATAAGCTCTTTTCGTAAAAACGTTCCAGATTTCGGTAGATACTTTTTATGAATAGAGAATAGATCTTATAAAGAAAAGAAACGTAATCAAAATAAGAAAAAGTATGGCTAACACCGAACATACAATAAAGCGTTTATAAATTCAATGTATGGTATAAGATCGTGTATAAATTATTACATTATCTGAAAATTTGGTTACAATTTTAAAAAATTCATTTCAAGAAAATTAAATTACTCATAAAATTTACAAAACTTTCCAAGAGTGAGAACTTAAATAATTTATGTATTTACTTAATAAATATTAAAAGAACTTCGAATCTTATCCAGTTCAATAAGCAAATTTCCATGCAATATTTAAACCAGAAACCCATTACTCGTGAGATTTCTGGCATTATATCGTCGCTTAACAAGTAACACCACCTATCTCAATTTTTTGAAATTTCAAACAAGAAGAAAATGCTCAATATTTAGCAATCAAAAACGAATATTTCCGAATTTTTTTCACGTGGGATACGAACATGAGATCGCATTTTCCTACCAGATGTGAAATAAAATTCAGAAATATTCGTTAATGATTGCGAAAAATTGAGTATTTTCTTCCTCTTTGAAATTTCAAAAAAAATGAGATAAGTGGTGTTGTTTGTTAATCGACGATGTATGGGTTAAGCAGCGGTCAAAAATTCAACCACTGTCGAAATTACTGTAGTGGTTTCATTTTATTTCATACTTGTGCACTTAAAATATTTCTTAAATTCTTAGAATACTAAAGATTTGGTTAAGTGATTATCTGCGTATTTTTTCATTTCATTATTGAAAAATGATTCATTCTTACTAGATGGACGATTGCAGTATGAATTCTCAAACTCCTTTAGAATTTTGAATGCATTTGTTATTCGAGAACATTTTAATTTGATTTAGCTTCATCGAGGTAATTGCAAAAGAGCAAATAACGGTTATATTAGCACCATGTTCAAACTAATGTATTGAATAGGAAATCTTTCGAGACTGAAAATCCTGATTTATATTAATACAAATATTCAACAGGACCAATATATCAATCCCGAAGGTTCATTCTGTAAAATATTTCAGTTGCCTATCCATTAATTTTAATTTATTTCATATCACAGACGACATTTCTATATTGGTCTAAACGTTTTAAAATAATCTATCAGGGTATTTCGCAACGAAACACTCTTGGGTTGTAGGATGAGATCATTTGTACTAGTTTAAATATTAGAATTTGAAATATTTAGATTTATTTCTTCAAGATATGCACACATTAAGTGAAATTAACGACATATAACAGATTTTATAATTTCAGTGAATACATCGAATGGTAAAGATGTCTAGACATTTTCCAATTGAATTACAGTTTAGAAAGGTATTTTAATGAATGGAAATTTCTAAAAACAATTATAGAGAGATACAATGTGAAAAGCTAAGCGACAAGTTGTCCTTAAGTGCAACACATATTATACTTCTTTAAGTCAAATTGCAGGTCAGATGCGTCACGTTTATATTAACATGGTGCTGTTTTCCTGGTATACTATTGTGATCTAAACCAGCGGGAGTGGTCTCCCCTAAACTTTCTCGTATACTCCTAACACATGTAGAGAAAACTAGAATAATAAAAGACGTCAAATAAACTTCCGTCGCAAGTAAACCAAAGTTGGAACCACGCGTGGTTTGAAGGATCAAAACAAATTCAAATCCCCTGCGCATTCTTCTGCGCAACAGGACCTGGCGAGACTCCCTAAACGTTTGCTTCCTTACAAAATCGCTCCAGAATTGGTTTTTGGCAAACTGCCAAGTTTCGGAGCGTCCGTTCTTTCTCCAATACGCACCAGTAGGCATGCGCAGGGAGTTAGTTTCAAAACTGAACAAGTATGCGATTATACAGACCGACAGACAGTAAACCCTTTGACGGATTTGGCCCAAAATTTTAAACGGACCTACATTCATGACGATAAAACTGTGTATAAAATTTTATCCATCTGGCTTTTCAAGTTTTTGAGTTATAGCGTTCTCATGACCTCGAACATACAGACAGACAGACTTCCCGTTGACGGATTTTGTCCAAAATTTGATAGAAACCTACAAATTATGTTTAAAGACTACATACCAACTTTCATCCCCGTAGCTCTAATAGTTTTCGAGTTATCGTGTTCACAGACACACACACAGACAGACATAATTCCAAAATTCTGTTTTTCGGAATCAGGGAGGTCTAAAACGTGGAGATTCGTCAAAATCTCGAGTTCGAATTTTTTGACGATTACAATACTTTCTCTTTGTATACTTCGTATACGAGAAAGTAAAAACGTTCAAAACTCTCTACAGAGTGAACTTCTGGACCTAGAGCTGCCGAATTCGGTACAGAGTTTGCTGTCGTGTCTTAGGTGATCTCTAAGAAAGGGATTTTAAGACTTTTAATTAGATTTTTACTTATTTGAAAAATTATCAAAATGGCAAGGTTTTTCCTCAATAATATATTATTTCACAAAGATATTTTTAATACCAATTTAAAGTAAAAAAAATAGCGTTTCGTTGTGTTAGATTGCAAATATTGCATCTACATCATTTTCCGGTTTTGTCAGTATTTTTAATTAATTTAATTCTTTGCCACTAAAGTTTATTTCATCTCTTG
>BGPR01000003.1:4057629-4076643 GCA_013235015.1 Araneus ventricosus | reverse complement strand
TGTAAATTTCATGTCGCTAACGTTCACCGTTTAGGAGGAGTTCTTGTTACCGACCTATCGATCAACAGACAGAAAGATACATGTAATTTCTGCCTTGTTTTATAAATATTTATAAACATAAGCAAAATTTTCAGAAATAAAGATAAATTAGTTCAAAGTCTAACCTTTTCCTAGCAGCGAAGTAGGTATAAATTTGCGTTATTTCAAAATCATCTGCACGTAAAATGTAAAAAATTAATAAAAATTGAATGAAAAATGTCACAGAAATAAAATTAATATCATTGAAAAGGTAAAATGTTTATCTTTAAGACGGTATAAAAATAATTTGTATCGGACAATTTGTTCCGAAGTTACAGCGGATAAAAGGATTACGTGATAGTTGATTTTAAAAATAATTTATTTCACATGTTTTCGCATTCCTGAAGGATCACGTGACAGTAGAATGAAAAATAAAAATCTTCATCGCGAATCGCGGAGTCAATGGGCTTTCTTTGTTAACTATTTTTAATCTGTAGTCAAAAATAATTAATTTAACGTGATTTCACCTAGCCTATGTCCGTTCTCGGGTTTCAAGCTACAACTCTGCCAATTTTCATCCAAATCGGTTTTGTTGTTTGGTCGTGAAAGCTTAACAAACAGACAGACAGACAGACAGACACACTTTCGCATTTATTATATTACTAGCTGTTACCCGCGACTTCGTGCGCGAAGAATTTGAATTATTCTTTTTTTTAATTCACGAATGTAAATGTTTTGTTGCATTTTGAAAGGGGAAAGAAAAAGTTCTGACGGTTGATAATACTTAATTGGACGGCTGACAGGAGTGTACTGTACATGTATGCTGATATAGTTATGTAAATTGTTTATCTATGATGATATACTTTTGTATACCACGTTATTTGCACGGATGTAGAGGTTGTGTGGGCTGTACACACGTGAACAGGCCACATATAGTTGCCCATGGGAAAAATATGGTTTTTCCAAATGTACGCCTGCCACTTTCAGTGTCTGGCCCCGAGCCTCGCAAATGATATTTTTAGAGGGAAATGTTACCTTTTGAACTGGGATGGTAAATTCTTCGGTATTATCGGAAGGAGTGGAATTAAAACACTCTCTCTTCTCCCTATATCAGTCATAACAGTAGCTTTCACGACGTTTGTACCTACGTGTGTAATTTGTAACTGTGTGCCATTGAGAAGTCTTGGTATGTCGCGGTTACGTATTAGTAGTACTGGCACACCGACTTTCAATCTCGGCTTGTAGGAAGGTGCCCCTGACAATTTTAAGATCTTGAAGAGCTCTACAGAATATGATGCTCCTTGTTAATGCCCATTACCGTATCTACAGAAGGATATTTTGTAATATCTCACTGTGAAAATTAAACAAAACATCGAGAGAATAATTCACTAACGTCATTGGATCACTGTGTAACCTTATTAAAAGCTGTAAATGCTACCACAACAGGAAACCGGAAGTGTAAAGTCTCCTTTGTTGTTTATGGTCAAAGAAAGCAATATTTTCTTTTATTAATTTTAACACTGGCAAAATCCCGCGCGCGAAACAGTAATTTGGCTTGAATTTATTTCTATAAGAATAAAAAGTATTGTTAGAAATTACGTTAAAAAATATTTTTAAACCTTTATAGCAATCGGAGAAAATATTTCATCGCAATGGCATTAATAGCATTAAAAAAAATCATTTTCTGGTCTTTAAAATGGCATAAAAATAATTGTTGTCTAATAAAGATTTCAGAAGTTATTGGCAAAAAACGTCTAAGCATTAGGCTTAAAAGCGGCTAATGTTCGTTATTTAATTAAATATCTTAAGAACTAATTAACTCTGAAAGTTGAAAATAACACCTTTGACCTAAAAAATAGAATGCCGTGTGTAAATTTCACGTCGCCACCATTCACCGTTTAGGAGGAGTTCTTGTGACCTACCGACATTCAGACTGATACATGTAAATTCTGCCTTATTTTATGGATACTTATAAATGTAAGAAACATTTTCAGAAGTAAAGGCAAATTAGTTCAAAGTCTAACCATTTCCTAGTAGCTGAGTAGCTATAAATTTGCGTTATTTCAAAATCGTCTGCACGTAAAATTAAAAAAAATAATAAAAATTGAATGAAAAATGTCACAGAAATAAAATTGGTATCATTGAAAAGGTAAAATTTTTATCTTTAAGATGGTATAAAAATAATTTGTATCGGACAATTTGTGCGGAAGTTACAGCGGTAAAAAGGATTACGTGATTATTAATTTTAAAAATAATTTATTCCACATGTTTTCGCATTCCTAAAGGATCACGTGACAGCTGATTGAAAAATAAAAATTTTCATCGCGAATCGCGGAGTCAGTGGGCTTTCTTTGTTAACTAATTTTAATCTGTAGTCAAAAATAATTAATTTAACGTGATTTCACCTAGCCTATGTCCGTTCTTGGGTTTGAAGCTACAACTCTGCCAATTTTCATCCAAATCGGTTTTGTGGTTTGGCCGTGAAAGCTTAACAAACAGACAGACAGACAGACAGACAGACAGACAGACAGACACACTTTCGCATTTATTATATTATTAAGGATTAAGGATTAAGGATTCCACACATCTCTGAAGTCATGTCAGACAATATTTATCTTAATATAAATAAAAATGATTGTGGGTATGTAAGTTTGTATGTATGTTCCACATCTCCTCCTAAACCACGGCACTGATTTCAACCAAACTTTGCACACTTATTGATTAAGACAAGGGGAAGATCACTGTCAACTTTTCACAGCGCAAAAGTTAATTAAATAGTCAGTTAATTTAAAATTAACCGAAACCGTTTTTCCGCTGTAAGTTCGGAGCAAATTATCCCCCAAAACATATTTTTATGTCATCTTAAAGTTCAAAATTTTACCTTTCTAATGATATCAATTTTATACATGTGACATTTTTCCTTCGATTTTTTATTAATTTTTCAAAACTTTATAAAAAGTTGACACGCAGACGATTTTGAAATAAAGCAAATTTATTGATACTCATTTCCTAGGCAATGGTATAATTACTTTACCATTATTTTTCCTGCTAATTTTTTTCAAATATTCGTTTGGAAATGTTTTCATTGGTTCTTAAGGAATTCTAAAGCTTATTTAATTAGATTACAAAAATCGCTTCAGTTAATATCACCTGTCATCTTTTACCTGCGTTTCCTAAGAAATAATAAATGGGTAATATTTTAATTGAAAATATATAACTTTGAATATTACGAGATTCGGAGTTATGTTTTCTTCTAGGCATCGTTAAAATACAAGTCAATCTCTCAAATTCCAACAAAGGCAAAGATTGTAAATCATTTTCAAGCAGATGAAATAGATGTTTGACAACAGCACGCTCCAGAAATGTCGTTCAGAGGCAAGCATTGGATTAATGTAAGTCGTTGTAGCATTAACCTCTGTAGAAGGGCGGGCCAAAAAAGTCGAAGCATCTTATATCTTTTTGCGATAGTGCGGAAAAGTTGCGAACTCCCATCATTAAAAAGTTTGCAAAATCTTGTAACTCTGAATTGATATCTTCTGTCGCCACAAAGGGCAGAAAGTTCAGAAAATTGGACTAAAAATGGTCAACATTCAAAAATTAATAAAAAAATCACAGATTTAGTTGATAGGTTTGCGGTAGTGCTTAAAAGTTATTATTTATTAACAACAACATCTTTACAAAATTTTAGGATTATATATTAATATCTTCTGCTGCGTCAACAGAGCTGAATTTTGGAAAATTACGGCAAATTTTTAAATAAATACACGCTTTACTTATAATGCTTACATTATAATGTGAATAGATACTTTATTCAACCTTTGAAACATATAAAATTATAAAAGCACTATTTTTTTGTAATCTTTTTTGGACTCAAATTGTGACATTTGTTTCCTGGATTCTAATTCTAGTGTAGCTCTGAGAGAGTATTGCGTATTTAAGACGCGTGGTCCCGCCAGTGTTAATATTAAAGACAATTTGAAAAAAAATCAAGATGAAGGAGAAAATAAAAACAGTAAATTTTCTCACTGATTTTTTGAGATAGATTCATCTTTATTCGTAAAACTGGAGTCGCCATTTTTTATGTGAATTAGAATTCGGTTAATTGAATTAAAATGTAATTAAATTAATCGATCAACTGATATTTAAGTTTTTAAAAATATTAAAATAGTGTACTGTCATCGATAGCACATAAGTATACGACATTTTAGAACTCTAGCTCAGGGATGGGAGAACCTGTGGCCTTGAGGCCATGTGAGGCTTTCTTGAGATTTTTATGCGGCTTTACCAGTTACTTACAAATTGCAGTGAAATATATAATTGTCTGTATAAGGTCCCTCTCGAGAGGCTTTTTGCCAAACTGCCTAAATTTAATAATTCTCCACCCCTGCTCTAGTAGATCAGAAAGTGAGCGAAAAATAAATTACAAAAGTCCATCGTTACAAACAGAAAACAAGTCAAGGTAAATAGAATTGTATAAATAATTACATTTAATTTTAAAAAACAACAGATAAAGTAAGGAATAAAAATATCTTGATAATAAAAATCAGAATGAGAAAAAAACATGAACAGATTTGCAATGATTTTTTCGGATAGATTAATCTATATTTGTAACATTAGAGTGGTCATGTTCCATATGTTATAAAAGTTGGGATGTAAGAATTTTCAGGACTAATTTTTTCGAAATAAAATTTAATCATTATTTCAATCTTTGTTACTTCCTCTGAAAAAGAGTGTCAGCAGTGGCCTGGTGTTAAGGGGTCGGCTTCGGGGATGGATGGTTCCAGATTCGAAACCATCGAAAACTGCTGTGTATGAAGATCCAGTGCAATCTGGCGTCGAGAGTCAAAAATCCTATCATTGATGTGGTGTGGAAGTTTGGAGATGGAGGTATCGGTCCAAGTGCCGTCCTTGTCATGTGACCGCGGTTCAGAAGCATCCCGAAATAGCCCTAACGTTGTTTCAAAATGGATCGTATTTATATAACTAAACTAAACTAATTAAACTATTTATATATTTAGACTCGATCAGAATTGCTGGATAAACGATGTGTTCCAAAGTTGTATTATGGACTATCTGGCATTCATCTCCTAACGGAATCAGATGACCAGGGCGATATATGAACGGGCATTCCTATTTCAGATGCACCAATCATACTATCTTCGGCCTTTTAAACTACGACTGGATTCAGAGATTTAAAATTTTGTTAACTTCTGTAGTTTCGATGACACTACACTGTTTTAATATTTTCAAAAATTAATAATCAGACAATCGACTAAATTAAATCGTTATTCCACATAAGTGGCTCACTGGTAGGATAGAAATTCCAGAAAAAATTGATGAAAAATTAAAAATTGTTTTTTAATTATGAATATAAATTATAAATTAAAAGGTATAAAATAATTTTTCTAAAATTTACTTTTTAATGCACCAATAAAAAAGTGTCTTTTAAACTGTTTTATTAATTTTTTTCCCAACCATATTACCTTATATACTCGACATTCCATCGATCCTACCGTCCCATATTGAATTTCAGAGAATATGTCACTCCTGCAAGTATCTTATTCTAAGTGTCTTACTACCAAAGAAATCTTTCCAGAATGAGGACAAACTGTTTGATCACGCTAATTTTTGATGACTGTGAGTCTATCGCAATTGCTATTACCCTAAGTAATGAATTTAAGTAATGAAGTAATGTTTATTGAATTGAAATTGGATGTAATATTTTGTTGAATAAGAAGTAACGAAATTGTTAACAACCTAAGAAAATTGCAATGCAACATTTTTCCAAAATGAATTACAGAATTATGTGAGTGTGCATTGGATTAGAACTAGCTCAGTTTTTATTTGGAAGTCACATCAACAGGAAAAACTAAAATTATCTTAGCTCCTAATTATGTAACTGCGTGCGAATTATTAATTACATATCGTAATATAGTAAATTATCGAACAAATATTATTGCAATAGCAAAAAAATCGTGCTAAGGTATGGAGACCGACGTTACTACAAACAGAAGCCCTTTTTTACAACGATGGAACCAGGATAAATTACCCTCAAGCATATATATCCAGAGAAACGCAAGTCCCATTTCAGCTTGACTCCATGCGGTTAAACAGGGTTTCTACATTTTAAGTTGGCGAAAGAAACGCTACTAGGTTCCAAACGGCCAAGTGAAGAAATCGCCAAGCCTGAGAATTGCACTTTTTCACTGATTCGAATGAATCAGATGCAGCGCCTCCTAGTTAACAAAAAGAGTATTTTATTGAATTCAATGTATTTATTCGATTTATAATTATAAAAAGTATCAGTGCAAACAAAATAATGCAATATATTGTGGAAAGGAGTACTTTGTAGATCGCCACAAAGTTTCAAAGCAGTTAAATGTTTTTTTCCAAAAAGAAATATGGGTTTTGAATTATTAATTACATCCCTCTTTGAGTATTTATTTTGACCTTTGTATAATTTTTATAGAGAAATGTTTTTCAACTAATTTTAGAAGAATATTTCTGTAACAATCATATGAAATTTTGTAATCTTCAGCAAATTTTTTCTACTCCATATTATGGGTTCGGTGGAGCCCTTCGCTTCATCTTTTTGCGAAGACAGCCTTAATAGCTTCCCAAAATATTACAGAACAAAAATAATTTTTGCACCATCTGAAAGCACAAAAAAATTACCTTTTTATATATGTCAATTAAAATTCTATACAATTTTCCCCTAATTTAAGAGAACCTTTCAAAAATATTTTTGTCATAATTAACAAAAATATTTTTCATTGTAGCAATACACTTCAAACCATTTTCATTGTTTAAACAAATATTTAACCCTCTGCACTGGAGAGGCGACTCTCAGTCACTATTCTAGATGGTGAATCATTTTGACGTTTCTAGATTTAGATGGTAAAAAAACTACCTACAAATTCATAAGAAGTTGTAAAATAATTTTTCAGGAAAAATTAACTTATACAAACATATTTTAACGTTCCAAAGCTATAATATCAGCTCTTGTAAATCAATGAATAATTATGTATCTACTTGATTTTCCGACTGCAAAGGGTTAATTGCATGATTCTCTTTCATTGTTGAAAGTTAAGGTAATTCACTAATACATTTTGATTTCATATTTTACTACATAAAAAAAATGTGTAATCTGTAACCAAACTCTCTGAGATATTAGGTATCAGAAAAAAATATTTCCTGAATAACTAATAATTATGGCTGCTATGTTTTCATTCTTTTTTCAGCATATTTTAATTCAGCAAACATACCGCTGGCCATAAAATGTGTTGCGCCATTTTAATGTTGAAATGAAATGCACATTTTGCAAGAGGAATAAGAAAGTGAAGATGGCTCTGCCAACTTGCAATTAGATGTTACAAGGTCAGTGGTCCATGGTCAGTTATCTGACTCCATTAGGGGCATTTACGTAGACAACGAACTGTACAGATGTAAAGCCACTAAAAGAACATGGTTAAATATCTACTACTATCTGCTTACGTTATTAAGAGAACCGTGAATATAAAATTATGCAAGATTCAATTGAAATTATATTCACTGCGAACAGGCTGGTCGCCGAAGGTGGCTAGTTAAATACATAATAATAGTTAATTTGATTATACAGTAATGTATTTCATATCTTCCTTAGATTATTAGGATATTTTGGTATTATAATCAGAAGAATAAGAAGAATGAAATAGAAATAAACCAATACAATAAAAAATGATAATTTGGCCCTTATTGGGGGACTAATGAAATGTGTTATAGTATGAGAAAAGTGGTCTTTATTTCAAGAATGCAATACGAAAGAATTTATTTCAAATGATAGTGACATTTAAAATGACGTTCGCTGTTTTTTCTTTTCTTTCTTAAATGCTTATTATTATGGTTAGATTCATTTCAATTATTTTTTTCAGCTAAATTTTATTATTTGTTTTCATTTCTATTATTTGTCAGCTTTTTATGCACGAAATTTTTTTATGCACCAGTCGTCAGTAAATGAAACAAAGAAAAGATTAGAAGACATGATTAGCAACAAGAAATTACGAATTATTAATATTCTCGTGGTGTTATATAACTCAACACTTTTATAAATGTGAATTGTATAAGAATAAATGCAAGTAGGCAATGATTTCTGATAAGAGTATAAACCTGATTACCTGATTAAAAATGAAAAGCCCAAAAATTCATAATCTGGAAAATTATAAACTTTTGTGCTTACAAACTTTCCTTTGCATGATTGCTTGAAATCAAAATTTCAATGGTGAGTAAATAAATGTTCTCCCGTATTTATTCAAGCATATGAGGCAAAAATCGGGCTATTGAGATGAAATTTAAAACGAATTTCAGTTGGATGCATTTCTGAATTTCTTTTGTTATCTGTACTTCGAACGCAACATTTTTTAACTCTTTAATACCAAGGGGGCATTTTCCTCCCAGCTGCTTAAAAACCGGGAGTTTTGGAGAGCATGCCCCATTGAAGTGGACTCTTCCATTCAGTGTGGTCTTTACTCCAACATCACACTCCCCGATATTCAAGGTAATAAAGCTGTCAGCGCCCTACTTTGATTAATTTCCTCACTGTTTTTCAGCGAGGGTTGTACCCATGTGGCCCTGACTGAAGAGGGCTGTGAAAATGACCCCAACAAGGATAATTGGACCCCATACCACTCTTATCAACAAAGTCATCTATCTACCCGACTACCCCTGAAAAGAAGGTAAGCACCTCAAACCGGCCGTCTTAGGCGTTAAGGCGATACTTGTAGACCGCCCGGGATCGCCTGGCTAGTATGAGAGGGTTAACCCTCTCAAGGCCCAACAAGGATAATTGGACCCCTACCACTCTTATCAATGAAGCCATCTATCTACCTGACCACCCCTCAAAAGAAATAAGCGCCTCAAAACGGCCGTCTTAGGAGTTAAGGCAAATCCTGTAGACCGCCCGCAACCATCTGGCTAGATATGAGAGGGTTAATGAATAAAATTTTATTTCCCCAAGTCTCCGAATTTCATGGATTTTATCCCTATAATGTGTAAGCGAAATATTGTATCAAAATATCTCTTAGATAATATCAAATATTATTATTTACATTTGATTAGAAAAAAAATTCAACACATGTCCATTAAAAATTACGGACATTTTATTATAACATTGCACACAATTACTCGTTGATGTGCATAGAAAGGCTAAAGTTTCGCAGTAGAAAATTACATTTATTCTCATATAATTTTATTGTTTGAATTTTGTGGTATATATTGTATCCATTCCGTCTACAAATTTCTTTTACTTTATAAACACATAAAGATGATTTTTATAAAAGCATATTTTCCCTGCTTAGTGTTTTCTTATTAAAAGTGTGAAATAGATAATGCAGCAGAGATCCGTAACATTTACTAAGTATAAAATACATAGGCATTTAAGGCGATCAAGGACCTTCAAAATCATTTATTTAAATTTTCAACTAATCAACTTGAAATTTGGCAGGCATTAATAGTAGCTCTATATAAGACAACACATAAGATGTCACCGCAATATATATATATTTATTTATGAGTAATGAATATAAATGTAATTTTTAATAACAATGAATGGCCATTATGATAAATTCTCCAGACGCTTCAATTTCTGTTCCAATTTCAAGACATTTTATATTAATATAAGAACATATATGGAGAAGAATATTTGGCATTAATATAGAAGTTATTTTGTTATAAAACTTAAATATTTTCTTTCGCACCAAATATTGATAATATTTTTTTCACAAAATAAATAGTTTCGAGTTGTTATGCATATTCATTTTTGAATTCCTTTCTAAAACTTAAAAAATAATCCCAATTTTTGTTTGAAAATGTTAGAATAAAAAAAGTCATTGTGATTTCGATCAATTTTAGAGCGCCTGGTATATTTATCATAAAGATCATTAATTGCTTTAAAAATTGCATTTTTAACAGTAACTCACAAATAAATAAATATATTGCATTGAAATTTCGTGTGTTCTCTTATAAAGTGCTCATATTAAAACTTGCAAAATTTCAAACTGATTTTTTGAAAATTTAAAAAAAATGATTTTGAAGGTCCCTGGTCCCTTAAATATCAAGAAATAAGTCCTAAAACGCATAGTTGGTTTCGATCCTAAAATACCAATTTTGAAAGAAACGGCATAGTATAAAGTTGTATATGATCAAAGGTTAAAATTCAGCTTATTTATACACCGCAGTCCCTGGAAAATTACCTTATTTCAGAGGTCCATCAATAAATTATGGAGATTGACTTCAAAATAAATTCACATCTTTCAGAATTTTTTATCATTTTATACCTAAATATATTTGATTTTTAGGTCATTACATAGCATTTACCTTCTTGAACCGATAATTTTGTTTGTGAGAACCCTGTGAAGATGTGCTTACTTAGTTGCTTTGTTAATTAATACGCTGTTCATTATCTTTCACTTTCGAAATTAACATGACTAATTTTCTGTTATCCTCAAGTGTTCCTTAAAGAAAGCACATCAATATGTTGTTAGTTTATGTAACGGATTCACGATAGAAATTAATGATTTCAGCGTTCTTTTCAATTACTTAACACGCAAAAGCATGACGAAAGCTTATAATTTTTCATTATAAATGAAACAGGTAAGCTGAAACCGATTCATAGAGCACACTTAACTGACGAATTATTAATTACGGCGTACATTGTTTAATTTAGCGGAGATGGTTACAGAAGAAAATGAATTATTCTAATGTAAAATTGCACAACGTTTTCTTTTTGATGTTCTAATGAAATAGTTTAGAGTTACATGATTGAAAGTTTGTATTAAAATTCTGCACCAATAATATCAACGTTTAACTTTATAATTGAAAACAGTTACCGAAATATAAGCCTAAAAACAGATTAAAATGATGAAAATTATTCAAAGTTCATTGTGAAATAAGAGGTTCAATTTCACATTTATCATTCTTATAGAACATAGTCATATTTCATAGACTGTTCAAAAGGCATTTCGAAGAATTGAATCAAACGTCACCCGACTGTTATGGCAACAAATTAGATAGACAGATACGAAATATAAAGCAGATATAAGATAGTTCTTTGTTCTGTCTAAACTTCGAAATAGGAAAATTTGGAATTCAGTTCTATCAAGAAGAGTAATCCTTCAACTCTCGTTGCATGTTAATTAAGATAAATTAGAGCACCATTCCTGACTCTGCTAATGTTCAGACGGCAATCGAACTATTGCCAATTGGTAGTTCTAAATTAAACGTCTAGATTATTTCAGTTCATCGAAACATTAATTTAGTTCATCCGTACATTTTGCTAGTACACAATTATCTTAAAATCTTCTTAAGCAAAACAGTGGTCAAGGTTGTGTCCGGAGATCTAAGTGATCAGGTTGTGGGAACTACTCTTCCGATGTGGTATCTAATAAAACCTCAAATACTACTAAACTGCAATAAATTTATTACTGTTTGGGAACTTACAGAGTGTCCTACAAAGGATTTCCTGATTTTAAAATTGAATATCTCGGCAACTATAATCTATATAAGAATGAAACCAGTGTTATATTTATTTTTAAAGCCGATTTTTACGACTTTCAAAATAAACATAATAATGATTTCATTCTTCTATCGATCACTTTTGCCGCGTTATTTGATGTTAAAATCAGGGATCCATTGTGGAACAATCTGTACATAGCCAATAGTTGTGATCCTATTGAACTTTATTAAGGTGTAAAAATTTGAGCTCATGAAATTTAAAATTTACCATATGTGGCTCCCTTATAACTTTGGATAACTTTTTACCAGAGAGTCTGCAGTGGCGTAGTGACCCGGGGTCAAGGGGGGTATAGATGCCCCGGGCGCCAGCTTTAGGGGGCGGTGATACCATTGATAGCCATTGATGACATCTTTGGTGAAAAAAAATCATATTGTTCCTCGAGAGCCACTAAGCTTCTGTTAGTCATGGTGACAAAACATTAATGAGTTTATGTCACTTTTTCGAGTAAAATAAGACGAGCGGGCGAAAAATACCATGTCCTGGGCACTGTTTATACAATCTAAGCCAAAGATGATGACGGATGGAAGGGGGTGAAAAAATCATATTATGACCATGGCGCCACTTGCCCTTGCTATGTCAGTGAGAGTCTGTACTTTAGAGTAGTTTATTGTATTCAATTTTGCTGAAAAAAGTAAAAGTTGAAAGATAAAATTATTGCATCCTCCTCTCAAATTTCAAAAGATTTCGAAATTTCTTGATTTTTAATATAATCCTTGTTCTTTTACGTTGTACCTATTTCGAGAAATTGCAGTGATAAAACCATTCAAGTATTTCATTTGAAGCCTTCTATTATGCTCACTTCGCTTGAAGCAGATCTTTACTTTGCACGCAAATGTATCCATTCTTTCGAGGAACATACTGAACGTTGAAATATTCAAAAGATACGTTGTTCTTCCATATGAAATACTTTCAATGGTTCCAAACATTTAACTCAATAGACTAATTTGTAGCACGTAGGAAGAAAACAGTTTCTGTTTTCTTCATAAAAGGTAGAGTCTTTAAGATATCTTTTTGTTTGTTATTGATCTGTTATAATCTAATTTGCGATGAATCCATTAAACACGATATTTCTGTTACACGAATATGATAATCCTTTACATGACCGTTTTCTCTTGTTCCATAATGCATTCGAAGTTTCATATCATAAATTAATCGGATTTGATATTGAAAGCATTCTTTAGACTTTCAGCTCTTTAATTCTAGGATTTATTAGTATTTCCATGTATCTATAATTTTCAGATTTCTATGAGATACCAACAGAAAGGTAAAAATAGAAGTCAAGAATTTTCCGAATTCTAAAATTTTTACTTTTAGCCGCTTTGTTTCATAAATATTTTATTGTAGTAGCTTCACAAAATAGCATAAAAACAAAATTTAAATTTTTTCAACTTACGTTGTTTCATTTCCGCACAAATTCTTTAAAAAAAGTTATGAGAAAAAAAATTAAACCCACATGTTTCATCTCGCGCGTTTTTATTTTAAAGGAAGGGAAATGAAAGTTTTATTGAAAATAAAGCGTGATTAATGGGCAAAAAATATTTAGGGTCACATATTAAATCTGTTTGACATAAAGCGCAAAAGAATACAGAAAAATCATTTTAAATTATTTATTGCATGCATATATAATTGAAAAAATATCCACTAAAATTAGATGAAGCTAGAAAAACTGAACTATTTTTAAATGAAATGAGCATCTGTATTTATTTTAACGCCAGAATAATAACTTTCTGCAGGAATTTTGAATTGTTTTTCTTTTGTTTCAGATTATTAAACGAAAGGTGATGTTACTTTGAGATATTTTTTAGTATTTGTTTGGTAACATGATAGTTCCGTTTTCATTAAATATGGATTTGAATGCTGGTTTTCAAATCATTTTATTTAATTTGAAAGAGACAATATATTAACTGAATTTGCCAGTAATAAAACTGCATCTCTTTGCAAGTTATCGATAAAATTCAAATTTCCTATTCTAAATTGCTGTGTAAGCCCCCCCCCCCAAAAAAAAAATTTCTTTAGGAACTTTAAACAACTCTTTGTAATTCGAAGTCAGTAGTTTAAATCTGATTTAAATACCCATTGAAAAATTACAAATTGTCATTGAAAAATGTAGAATTAAATACCGTTAAAAATTTTAGCAAACCAAGAGATCCAAAAGAATAAAACTAAAAAACACACACCATTTCGTATGAAGACCGTGTGGTTTCGTCGATAAATTGCCAGCCTACTCTTCGGAAAATTATAGATTCTGTTCAAGTTAGCAAGTTGAATGCCTTTTTCTTCCTCGCAGGAGCATGACTAATATATTTAAGAATTTTTCTGAAGAAGAAAAGAAGAATAAGAATTTGAAATTCTGCTAATCTTTTTAAAAATTTATGTCGGTATAATTTAATATTATATCTTATTCTTACTTATCCTTTCTCCAATACTTGCAAGAATTCTAAATTGCAAACCGAGTCTGATCGACCCCTGTCTTGAAATTTCCATAGGATAAAAGTCGTTTGACCGGTCGATGCAAAATTATTGTTGAAAAGGTATAAACATTTGCATCGAATGCTTTTAAATTGAACAGTTTGTATAGTACATATAAATAGTTCAACCAAAGGTACGGCGCTTGCAAATAACACTATCCAAAAATAAACAACATTGCTATCCCACAATTCTTGATTGCTTTGTCTTTTACGGATTAAATGCAAACAATCGAATATTTGAAACAATGGAAACGCTTTTAAGCTAAGCACAATAATGAAACATATTTTTGTGAATTGTATTTAAAAAAACTGCTTAATTTATTAAAATGAAGGGTAAAAATCATGGGAACTTAATTATTTATTCTTCAGCTGCGAATAAGCTTTATTACCGTTTTGGCTAATCCCACTTTATATAATGTAACGAACCAAGTCGATGAGCCATGGCATCAAGAAAGATGCCAATAGCATACGATGTTCCGAATGTGGTTACCACCCCAAGTACTGGCCGTAGACTATACTGCTTAAGTACGGTCATCAGACGAGAATCAACCATTGGCGTACTGAACCTACAAATAATAAGTTACCCGTAGTACTTTACTCGCAAAAGATGCCAATAGCATGTGATGTTCCAAAGGCGGTTACCACTCCAAGTGCTGGCCGCGGTTTATGCTGCTTAAGTGCGGTGATTACATGATAATCAACCATTGGCGTACTGAACCTACAAATAACGAGTTAACCGTCGTACTGTACTTCAAATTATCCTATCAATTTTTAAAATTATGTGAAGTATACGCGTGATATATGATTATATGTGTCAGTTCATAGTGAAAGAGGCATCTGATATTTAAAAAAAATCCCTTTTCGGCAAGCTTGAAGGCAAAGGTAGATTCCTTTACGTTAATGTTACAAAAGTCATGAAATATTACATATTGATCAATACAGACATAGCCAATGACTTTATTGTTTCTACACATTACAATATTTACGCTGTCATTCTTTGTGTTTTCATGTCATTTGATTTTTTGCTATATCAAGGTTTTATCATTCCATTTTTCATTCCAAAAAGTTATGATAGATTTATCGGTCAGTACATTGGTCAATTTGTTTTATATCTCAACACATAATCATTCAACAGGTAGGAATCATAAAGAAATAAACATCTCAGCAGTGCAAATATCTCCTAGATAACATTAAGCCAGCCTATCTGAAACAGTAGCAAGGAATTGACTCTTGGAACGAATGAAGAAGGACTCTAGACTTAAAAATTAATTTATTTAATCTAGGTTACAATATAATTGTGCGGACATTACTTTGTCATATGGTAAAACCACATGACATGATACACTTAAACACTACTAAAATGGGCTCATTTAGAGAACTCCCTGGTTACAGAGATAATAGTCACTAAATTCTTAACATATAAGAGAATAAAAATTATTAAACATTGTGAGTGGCAAATTGAATACGTGTTTTTAAAGCATAGGATATGAATGCAGCCAATTTGAACAGCAAATTTAAATCTCCATCGACGGTAAAAACCAAATACTCAGGCAGAAAATCCCAAACAATTTTAAAGTTAAGCAGATATTTTTCAATAGCAAAAAGGATAAAGAAAACTCTTATTTAATTACTCTTATTTTTGGCTACTTTATATTGATTTTATTAAACAAATCATGGTCCGCCATGTTTAGTTAAATATCAAATTAAAGTATTCTGTCAAAAAAACCTATTATCAAATTAACTATTAAAATTATTTGATTAATTAAAATTAATTATCTACTTAATTAAAGTTAAAAAATTAATTGTTACAAAACTCCATTAAAACCTTTTTTATGGCTTATACTATATGCCAGCAACCTTTATCTTATGATTATCTAATAATTATATTAATTTAAATAAAAGTCACTGTGGCTATGTATGTATGTTCCACATCTCCTCCTAAACCACTGGCCTGATCTCAATCAAACTTTTCAAACTCTTTATTTAAGAAAAGAGAAAGGTCACCTTCAACTTTTCAAAGCCTAAAAGATGCTTAAAATTTCACTTAATTAAAAATTAAGCAAGGCGTTTTTCCGCAATGTCTTTCATTTCCTTAAATTTGTTTCTCTCATTTTAATATTTTTTTCAAAATTAATTTTAAACTGAATTCGTAACAATATTCTTGTTGATCAAAAATAATACGAAGAACTGTTTCCAGAAGGAAGAATGCTAAATTAAAATTTTAAAAGTAGACGATTTAACAATTCATATCGGGACCAGCTATTGATTTATTTTCACGCTTTAAATTAATGAATAATTAAATAGTTAATTTAATTGTTTCAAAATATTCATTAAAACCTTTCATTGACTTTAGTAATTGTTAACAAAATTTGAAGTGCCTATATAACAAATAATAACGTATGAAGAAAACGGATGTTTTTAAAAATTGTCTGGTGCAATTGATATTCTCATTTTAATTAAAAGAGTTTTAGATCAGAAAAGTAATTTGTTTATTATAATATTTATACAATAGTAATTTTTACATTAAAAATATTAAACATGAAAACATTTTAATCCGGAGCAAAGCCAGGTATATCAATTAACAGTTATAATTAACAAAATTTAACAAAGATATTAACTATAAATTAATTAAATTAATTAGTCATAAATTAATTATATATTATACCGTATAAAAAGTGAAGGTGAATGCGGTTGATGGGAACTCATAACTTCGAAATAATTCTTTCTGTCAAAAAACTTTCAATATAAAAGTAGTTTGTTATGATATGGTGATAATTACCCTAATTTAAATTTTCTTTCTCTCTTCAATCTTAACGAAGCTATGGGGAAATGATAAATTGGGGGGGGGGGGGAATTGATTATCGCTTTTCAGCTCATAACTTATAAGCAATTCTAGCAGACAAAAAACTTTTAGTATAAAAGTTGTTCGTTATCATAAGGTGATAATTCACCTAATTGAAAATTTTTTTCTATCTTTAGTCGTAACAGAGCTATGGGGAAATGATAAATTGAGGAGGGGACTGAAAATGGCTTTTTAGCTCATAAATTCTAAGAAATTGTGGCCATAAAAAAAGCTTCAGTACAAAATTTGTTTGTTGTGATAAGGCAATAATTCGCCTAATTTGAATTTTCTTTCTATCTTGAATCGTAAGGGAATTATGGGAATATGAAATTTTCAGTCCCCCACCATTTCCACCCCCTTTGAGCTGGTTAGCCCATCTGCGAACTCGGCCGCGGTTTTCACCCTCCTTACAACATATCCGTCGCCAGTTAAAATCTAATCAAAATTACTCTAGTTATCGTGTTTACAAAATAACACGGGCCGAAGCGTTATGCATATACTTCTCTACTAATAATAATAAGGAAAAGAACATTTTGCCCTCTATTCTCATAAGTATTGGAGCTGCAAGAATGAAAGAGGGCGGAAGAAACTGCAAATGACGAGAGCTTTCCAACGGGGGGTAACATGCATAGGTTAAAACGTATTTTAAGTTAGGGGGAGAGGAGGAGAAGGGTGGGAAAATCACTTTTCAGCTCATAACTTCTAAGCAATTGTAGCTATCGAAACAGTTTAAATGCAAAAATTGTTCGTTTTGATAAGGCAATAATTCGCCTAATTTGAATTTTCTTTCTATTTTCAATTGTAAAGGAATTATGGGAAAATGAAAATTTCCACCCCCTTTGAGCTGGATAGTCCATCTACGAACTCGACCGAGATTTTTACTATCTTTACAACATATCCCAAGCTGGTTAAATTCACATCAAAATTACTCCAGTTATCGTGTTCACAAGATAACATGGGAAAAAGCGTTATACATATATATATATACCTATATATATATATATATATATATATATATATATCAAAACCAACATATAAACACAAAATAAAAACTCAAAAACAGTAAAAAAGGACAAAATGGCTAAATAGACAAAAACCAGAAAAAACCCAAAAATTGAAAAATATCATATATATATATATATATATATATATATATATATAAACTTTTTAACGAAGGGTGGTTTTGGGTTCTAGGGGTCATGATCGGTGGAGATCTGCAGAAATTTTCCGAAAGTCGTGTCATGAGAACCATTGCAATAGGTAGAGTTCCTATAAGGAATCTACCTAAAAATCAGATTAGGAATATATGGGAAAGAAACAAATAAAGAGTGATGATATCAAACTATCCGAGGATAATCTTGTGTCTCATTATTCATTATCTGAAAAATTCCTGAATCCTGGATACTTTGAACCTGTTTCTGTAAATATGTTTTCATGGAATGCCAAGCACATCGCAAAAATTCAATTTTTAAATACGCTGTATATAATGAAAGAGAAAAAATGACACATTGATTACCCGAGATTACGTACATTCGGACAACAGATATGTGTGTACTATGACTAAATTGAACGTGGGATAACTCACTTAGTTTCGTATGTTCTTTTGTTTACCTTAAACAGTCATTATTCTGTTGTATAAACACATCCGCTAATTTCATAATTGTCGGGTTCAGACACATAAACTTCAATACTGGTATGGCTGGAAACATTTCATATTTCTTAGAATTAAACACAAATGCACTCAGTTAATGATAACTGATATTTTGGGTAAAGAAGGAAATAATTCTTGCTCTAAGAGAAAGCGTCAGAAATAATGAAGTGGACCGTATTACTATCTAACAAATGCAATCATAATTGAAAAGCTGCTATTTTCAGCTTAGTAATGCTACTTGTGAATTAAAATCGCTGCGATTTTTTTATCTTCTGTGAACGGGTAAATGAACAGAATAGAAACGAAGAAAAGTACTTTATAATGCTTAGAAAACTCTTTTTCGGAACTGTCAGCATTTCGACACGGTTTGTTTTCAAACATAATGAATTTTTCCTTCAGTGGAATACAATTGAATATATTCCTTTGCAAATTCTATTTGCATATATATATATATATATATATATATATATATATATATATATATATA
>BGPR01000003.1:4025327-4057619 GCA_013235015.1 Araneus ventricosus | reverse complement strand
TATATATATATATATATATATATATATATATATATATATATATATATCACACATTGTCTATTTTTGCAAAGCGTAAGATCTTGAAGAATAGCTATTGTACTGCTAGAAGATGAAAGTGATAAATTTGTGTATTTTTTCCATTTTTATAAAGCTATACTTGAGTTAACTTTGAAAACATGGATTATATTATTTATTTATTTTTCAGTGAGATATCGGATAAAAATAAGCACAGCTTTGGTACTATTACTATGCATTTCGGTGGCTAGACAAAAAAAATACATTTTAAGAAGACATTCTTATAATTCCATACGTGAAAACTTTGTGATTGAATCCTCTTATTATATGAATAAAATGTCTCTTAACGTCCATTTGGAATGGTTGAATTGTGTTATCCGTTAATATACAGTTGGTAAAGTTTCTCCAAAAATTTAAATTCTTAAAATTGCAATACATTTTTAAAAATTATTTCGGAATAGACTTCTTTCCTTTGCATGTTTAATTTAAATTTCAATATTTCTTTTAAGCTGCTTTATTAAATATATCTGAATACTACTTTTTAAAATTGCATCTTCATTTTTCATCTTAATCTAACACCGAGAAGATGTCACACAATGTTTTGCAGTCGAAGGGTTTGTAGAAGTTATTTTTATACTCAGTGCTAACCAAGAAACTTTTAAATTGTTTTCCTATTGTAATTAATGTTCAGTTTTACGAATTGCACACTTAATCAATATTGATAATTTTTTTCATTCTTGTATGGATGTGCCATTGTATATGTGAACAAGAAATCGAAGAATAATTTTGTAAGTGTACTGTAAATTTTAATTGGACACAGTTCTTTGAAACCCCAAGTATTTGGTCATAGCCAGAGATAGCTAGGAAGCATCTTCTGATCTCGCTTTCATTTTATGTCCTCTACACTGTTCAATAATAACCGAAAGACTATAATTGCATGCGCATGAAGTATTGTCCTGTCGAAGGGCTTAGTCTTCAAGGACTGTTATTATTTGAAATAAATGATATCAATAATAGGCCATGTATAGAACGGTCATTAATAGTTTGCAGTTTATACATAAAATTCAATGATGAAAAACTACAATTTTTTATAATGCGCTATTTAAGAGGAAAATTTAGAGAAATTCTAAGAAGGCAAACAAAATCATGATTTTCATTTTCGTATTTTTCGGGTTTCAAACATGGCTTCAATAGTTTAAAATTTTTCTCATTACCTATGACATTTAAAGAACAATTCTGCATATTCCGGTTATATGCAGAACAATGCCAATTAGAAGTTTAAAATATATTACTTTAACTTTTCTATTTTTGAAAAGGATAATGAGGAGGAAATATATGTTGTACATACATGCCAAATGCTATTTCATTCACATTACTTCTCGGAGTTTCTTAATTCCCAATTATACACTTTTTGAAAATATTTATTCTGAGATTAAAAAATATGAATTCCACTGAAAATTACGGATGTTTGATGCTTGTAAGATGCATAAAACTGATTCAATAAAAAAACTGCTTTATTCCAGACAATCGCTTTGTAAAACCATTTCTTCCTGGAAAGCTGTTTCTGAAAATGCTAATTGTAAAGGTTTATTTACATCTTACACCAAACAGTTAATGGTTCGCGTTTCTTAAATTTTTCAAATGTGAATTAGAAGCTGACATCTACTAGAATTTTAAATCTGCGTTAAATTTCTGAAAACAATCGAGCATTATATATCTTTGCTTAAAAGAATGTGAGGATAAAATGTATACAAATTTAAATTTTTCAAATCACCCATTCCTAGGTCAAAACATTAAAACGTATTGGTGTTGAAATTATGCTACATTTTTATACCCGACTGGTTCGCAGTTCACTTTTCATCTTTTTCAACTTTTATAAGTATTCAATGTCCATTTATTTTAAGTTTTAAAGTATTGAAGCAACAGTGTATAAAACACTACCTGAGCAATGACTGGTATTCCCCGATATTTGTGGTTTAAACACGAAATTAATACTCAAAAACATGATGAAATAAAAAATTGAGAATAAACATTATACAACTAAATTACCTCCATAAAATTATTCACTTTCTAGGGAAAAAATATTCAATGATTTTTCATAACATTATTCAGGAAGGAACAAGTTTGTGCAATAAATTTGAGACACTTTCTTTATGGCTCAATACCTGCGTCTGAAACGGTTCTCAAATATTATCTTAAGAATTTTTTGACATTTATATAAGATTATTTTTCCAACTAAAATGTGTTAATTTCTAAAGTTGGGAACACAGAGAAAAAATAACGTTAAGAGCTAGTTTAATAGAAGAAAAAGTAGGCAAAATTTCTTTTTCTAAAAAATATTTTACGTTTTAACTTGAATATATAACAAGAATTCAACTGCGTACTCGGAGTCATATGTTTCACTGATGAAATATTTGAAAATAATGAATTTTCAAGCTATTTTTTAAATAGTTTTCTTTAATTAAAATAAGCTCTTACCTAAATTTTAAAACTGTAACCAATTTTAAATTCCATGTTGAAAACCAATATTTTTCCTTCATGGAATGTCGTCATAGATGGTTTTTTATCAACCCTCTCACACCGAGCTAGGCGGTCTGAATAATTTCCCTTAACAGCGACGAATGCCGGTCTGAGGCGGTTGGCGTCTTTTGAGGGGAGGGGAGGTTCTGAGATCGCTTAGGAGATAAGCGCAATAGGGGATCCAATTATCCTTGCTAAACGCAGCCCATTTCAGCGCGCCTTAAGGGAAGGTTGTAGCAGAGGATGGAGTGGTGTGATAAATGACCACCCGGGTTGGGCGAGTCCAATTCATGTCGCTTCCTACCAAAAACTCCCGGTTATAAAAGGGCTGGAAGAAAAAAGTCGCCTCGGGATTAAAGAGTTAATTTGCATTAATTTATTGAATATTCTAATATCTACGCAATTCCGGAAAAAAGATAGCTTAAAACGTCTGTAATCAGCTGACAGGTTTATCTTAAAACACACACCTTAAGGAATCAAAATTTAAATCCAGTAAGAAGCGACAGATTCCTTGTAAATTCTAGTTCTATCTCAAAAGCAGGAAATTCTAAAATATTTATATTCGAAAGCAAATTTAAGCAAATGCAAACGTTTGCACTATGAATATCATGAGAGCTTCAACGGTTATGAATATTTACCTTATTTTCGGCTATCTTCATTCCAAAATATTCAGAGTCTAAGCAATCAGCTTTTATTTTGAAGGGAAATGTTTGTACCGTGTTTTCTCAAAATATATGCAAAATGTTTATAAATTTCCAGTTAGGATATCACTGAATTTTAATTGATTGAATGCACTTCACAGTGACTTTGGTTATAAGAAAATAGTTATTTTGTAAATGAATAATTCAATACGTTTGTGGTTAAGAAAACGTATGGTATATATGAATTTAGGAGTAAGAATTTAAAAATTATTTATTTCTATATATTTTTATCAACGCTGAACAAATTATATACCCAATTTGAAGAAAATAAAAATGCGTGTTGTGAAACCTCAAAATTTGTATAATAGCAACTGTTACAAATGATATTGTAGATTTTCATTTCTTAAATATACATCTAAGCATAAATGATTAACATTTTCACTAAATTTTCTGTCCATACTAAGTAGTTAAAATGAAAGTTCTTTTTTTTTCGTTTTATACTCTTAAAATTGAATTTCGCAAATATTCCCTTTAAAATACAGTTTTTTATTCAATTTTGATGTATTGTAATATGATGTGATTTTTTTTCTGTGTTGATGTTCTTTTGCACTCCCGCCATCTGAGAGCAAATATATTACACCGGACTCAAAAGGAATTCCTGTAATTTCAAAGCTGCATATTAATATAACAAATCAAATGATGTAATTCTTAAAAGTATTGTAATATATTTTCATACATAGAATTGGAGCATTATGTTTAATTTATTTGCATTGGCTTTAATACAAAATTGAATATAAATTTTTTTGTCAAATTGGAAGAAAAAATCAGTAAAACTGTAGAAGTCTTAATACTTAAAAATGTTTAAATTTGAAGTAAAATAAAAAAAAAATATTTATTAAGTAAATATAAATAATAAAGTAGACTGCGTGTCTGTGTATCTATTGTGTGTTGGCGCTTTCCCGGTAGACCGTGGGATCTAGAACTATGAAATTCACAGCAAGCACACTTTGGAGTGTGAAAATGACCTCTAGGATCTATAATTTGAAATATTAATTAGAATTATTATTCATTTTGTCGTTTTTTGTTTATAACTTCCAAAAATATAAGATCGAAAATATAATTTTTACGATATTTAAAATTCAAAAAGATGTTTTTAAGGCTACACAGTAACCTTTATCAAAACTTTTTTTTGAGACAGTAATAATAAAATAAATAATTGACATTATTTTTAGATTATATTAATAAATAGATTCCGATTTAAAACGTCATTTTAGCAAGAGCTATTATTTTAATTTTTTTAATTTTTTTAAACTCTTAGAAAATTCTTAATTTTTAATATTTTTTAGTTATTTTAAGTGAATTATATTTCTTGCATTCTTGGGAACAAAAGTTAGCATGGGATTGATGATCTGAGTCTTTTTTAATTTTTGATATTTATTTTTTGTGAAAAAAACCTGAAAAAACATGAACATTCTAAAAATATCAACTTTGATCTTTTTTAAAAATATAACTAGAACTCTCAGGCCTAAATCCATGCTAATTCTTATAGAAATATGTATGAAGGTATCTACAAAAAATTTCAAGACTCTATCTTGAACAGAAAAAAAGCCTTAGGGAGTAGAAAACGCTTGCATCGCCAAAAATAAAAGTCTGAGAAAAATGCATTTAAAGTTTGTAAAGGCATGAAACAAAAACTAATAATGCTTGTAGGGCTCTAATTTTTATTATGTTATTTACCAAGTTATAAAATGCACTAAAACACTATTTTAACTCAATATGATTCTATATATTTTTTCTTATTTGAAATATTATGTAATTAGTCTGCCAGCACTTCAAAACATTTTGTCCCTTAACAAGTCGATAACTTTTCGGTAGTGGCATTTTCTAAACAGAAAAATGAATAAACAACAATAATATTGTACTGAAAAGCTTCTAACTAAAATAAACTCTGCGCAAAAATTAATATTGATCTCGAAAAAGTCGTTTTTATGAATATCAGTTAGGTAGTAATGAGAACTCAATAAGAACACAGAATATAAACAAACAGAAACGTTTTGGGTAGTGAACTATGAAGTTATGATAGGGAATTGATCCCAAGGAATTGATTTATTCACAAAATATTTTTAATTAATTTATTTGAAGAATGAGAAATTGCTTTAAAATGAAAACGAAACTAACCACTATGTCAAATTTTGAGACTGACAACACTCAGAAGCCGTCAAAATCTTTAAGAATAGTTTGATATCATATCTAAAATTTGAAGTCAGGTTTCCCAATCGTATGGGACATCGAAAAATGCAAAAAAAAAAAAAATCGATATTTTTGTCATTTTTAGGGTACTGTGTATCCTTAATATGATAACCAATTTTGCTGACGGGCAATTGTTTTCTATAATTTTAATAATTTTAAATCATTTTTATATATGTTTCACTGCATTTTTCATTGTTGCAATGATTTTCAAATGGTTTTCTTTACTGTTGAAAATTTTTTATCCTTGATTTTTCTTCCACTTTTAGTAACCAAGGTATGAAGATTTTGCTTATTTTTATATAGAGTGTCTTTTATACTTTTTCCTTTATTAGTTTAATGGTAATTACAAATAAAATTGCTCTTCATTATGTAGATCAAAAGTGTTCATAGTGTGTACATTTTAAAACACTACTGATCAGTTCAGTAATATAGCGGGCTGTATAAAAATATATTAATGGGCTTTAATCTTGAAGTTTTGCATTATTATCTTATTTTAGCTCTCTGAATCTTTTATTAAATGATGAACAAATTTGTTTCAAAGTTTAACAAAAACTTTGAAACATATTCGGTATCACACATAAAACTACGACATTAAACTGCTTCTTTTACTATTCTTATTTATCTTATGAGCATGTTTTGATTCAGCAAGTAAGCTTTTGGATTTGAATCATTTCAAGTTTCAGTTTTATACATAAATTTTAAGTGAGATGGCAGATTGAGAGAATTGGGCAGGTGCATAGCCCAAATAAACCCATAGGTGTAAGACTTCTAAAATGATACGAAATTCAAAATTTGTTACATAAAAATACTTTGCAGGAGAGAACACTGAGACGAAGTTAGGCATGATGTTTCGTTAAATTTTTTTCACATACAATAATACCAGCGAACCAACTGGCCATCGAATGTTGTTAGTCTGAAAGAAGGACGGCTGAGAACTTTCTCTTCTTCACATTCTGTGCATATAATTAGTAGCAATCAAAGGATATTCCTTTCCAAACTGATAGTGTTGTTTATGTATCCCCCAACAAACTGGTTGAATTCAATTCATTTGAAAATTGCTACTAAACTAACTTTTCTGTTAGTAACATTTTACTATAGCACGGAACACCTGAGCAAAACGTTTGTCATAATGAAAATTGTAATGGCTTTTAGGCGGAGCTTTTGCTCAAAATATTCAAGAATTCTATATTATAAATTTCAAATAAATGAAACTTTCTTCTAAAACAAAGGCACCTAAGTTACTGCAGTTTCTTAATTATTTTATTCTTCTGACAGAATTGTGGTTTCGATAAACTTAACATAACTATAAAGAATTTTGATGATAAAAAAATTTATCGTAGAATTTATCTTTTTAAATCAATACTGGTTTAATTAAAATATTATATTTCCAAACGTTGAATATGTTTCTGAACTGAACTATGAGCAGAGAATGATTTTGAAAAGAAAGTTTATATTTAACTGGATTTTAGAATTTCTATATATAAACATATATCATAAATCTCATAGTCTCAAGTCTGTATACATAAAAACGAAAGTGGTTTGGAAATTTTAATTTCAAAAGATATCAAGAAATATCAAAATATGATAACTGTTCTAGGAATATTGTTGATGAAATAAAATTTTCATTTTAAAGCTAAGGATAAAATCTCACATCATTTCATGCAAAATAATATGTCTATTTTTCCGGTTCTAATCTATTTATTGTTAAATACTTTAATTTTACACTTGATTTGCTCCTCTTAGAAATAAGTTTAAACGGTTACTCTAGTGGATATATCATATTGATGGAGCGGCAAACAAACATCGATACAATGGTACGAATTTATAAAATCCCTGAAAATTGATGAAATTTACAGCATATATAACCATTTCATATATCTCCTACTGAATGTTATAAGAAGTGAATCTTAAATTTTTTTGGAAAAAATCCTTTGTTCTTTGAAGGAAATCAATGAAGCCGTAAACTTCCAAAATTTAAATTACTTGTCTTTGCTCTTTCTGCAGCCTCAAATAAAAGTTAAACACCACGAAATTAATCACCGCAACGCCAAGTAGAATAATTTTCAAAAAGAATC
Organism: Araneus ventricosus; assembly: GCA_013235015.1. NCBI lineage: Eukaryota > Metazoa > Arthropoda > Arachnida > Araneae > Araneidae > Araneus > Araneus ventricosus. The sequence goes on along the minus strand of BGPR01000003.1, from coordinate 4,050,118 downwards.
CTACCATCCTCAACTGTAAAGTTTTCCAAGCAAGTATGCATTTTTAATTCGCAAAGATATGAGTAGAACATTCTTCTTCTCCCTCTTAATAGTAAAATTATGTCAACAGTTTCTTGAGTTCTGAACAGTTTCTAGACTCAGCAAGTATATAATTGCTTAGGTTGCATCATTAAGAGTTGTTGGCACATTTTCCTTGAAAACATCAGCATCTGAGAGAAACACTTGAGAAATTTTTGATAGTAGATTGAGAAGGAGTTTCATAATTATGCAAATCTATTAAATTAAGTTTTTATATATAATTTGAAATCTAACATTAATTTATGAGTTCTCTATTGACATGAAAGTAAGATAATTGTGTTAAAGAAATATATATATATATATATATTTCTTTAACACAATTATCTTACTATATATATATATATATATATATATATATATATATATATATGCTTCTATAATTGTTGAGCATAATTTATGTGAACGTTCAGTTAATTTCGAAATGCTATATTTTAAGTTACACTTTACAGAATTTTTAAAATTCAATTTCTGTAATACAAGAAACAACAAATATGGCTCATGTGAATAATAGGCATGAATTATAAGTTCATTTTTAGAACAAATCGTGATAAATTTTTAGACAATAAATTGCACAATAGTGGTAAATTAAAACAAATCACTTACCGTTTTCTACGAATCTGCCATTACAAATTTCAATTCAACAAAAAATACTCTTGAAAGAAAGAACATTTTAATTGGTTTGTAATGGGAACACGTGACTGCATCATTATTTTGTTTTTATTTGTGTATAATTTTATGCATGATGCCGTTTCAGATTTTGCCACATTTATGACAAAATCTAGGTCGGGACTTTTTTATTGGATACAACTGCATTTTCCAGAATTTTCAGAAATCCAGAGACACGATGGTCTAAGAAAGAAGCTGTAATAAAACATCATGATTTCTTTGTGAATTTTACAGTACCTCAACTATATATATATTTAGTATTCTGACCCTATACAGAAAACGTAAATTTCTATATAGACATAGAGTTTACACGGTTGATAAAAGTTGAATTTGTTCCTATCTTTAAATCGAAATTTAGTGCCTTCAATTCTGTCTCCCAAATACTCTATAGTTTTAAAACACATTTTTCAATTAATGAGCTGAGTGGAAAGATTATTTTATCAATCCTTACTTTATTTTTGAATGTGTAATGACCAGAATGCCTTAAATTTCGACTATGACGACATTAAGAAAATACTCTGAAATAAGAAATTTTCTGGAAAATAAAATGACACATTTTTAAAATTGTCAGGACATGAAAGGACATATAACTTTATGAGAATTCTAGAATTGGAAATCATAATTTCTAGCCATTTGATAAAAATCATCGTAGTAAAATTATTTTGTAAATGGCACGTTTAAATTGAGGTTTCATAAAAATTTAACATAATGTTTTAAAAACTCGCTTTTATTAATCTGCTAATTTTTATATCAATTATTCTTCTTTAGTCTTCTCTTCAAATTCTTTTTCTTTTTAGTCTTTAACTCATAAGTATAACTTATTATTATAAATATTCTGGTACTTGGAAATCCCTTTCCCCTCAAATTAACCCCCAGATGCCGTCATGTGTATGAAATCACAAATTAAATAAATCAAGAGATTAACTCAAGTTTAAGTTCTGAAAACATTAAAATCATTAAAATAATATATTTCATCTAGAATGCAAAGTTATAGAATATTTCAAAACTCTGACAGTGAAAAATTGATTGCAAAATTGATGCATTAGTGAAAAATTGATTGTAAAATTCCATTTTTCCCAAACATAAAAGAAGTTGATTGTCTGTAAATATGTGCAAATATACAATATTAGCATTTGAAATTTTGTAATTTTCACTGAATTATAATAATCTATCGTCACTGTTTTCGAAGGAAAAATAAAAGCATTTTTTTCATCAGACTAAGAGATTCTATCTTTTTTCACCTAATTGTTATTACCACAAACATTCGAGCTCATGGTAAGATTTAAGCGGAACTTAAGTGATGTTCTGGCTCATCAATCATCCATCGAACAAATTCATCAATCTAGCCTCAACGGAAGACGGAAGATTTCGATTTTTTTCTCATTTTGTCGTCATTTTCAACTTAGCGTCCTTCTATTGTAACGTAATTCGAAAATAAAACCTTTATCAACTGAGAGGAAGTTTATATTTTGTGCTAAAGAATAGAAATCAATACGAAGAAAAGTAGTGTTTAAGAAATTCTGCGAAATGTAAATATTTCGAGGTATTATTTTCGTTTCCAATCTAGGGTAACAGACATGCGGTTGAATCTTGAGCACTGATTTAGTGAAATAGATTTTCAATTGAGGTCTCGAGTTTCCATTTTTTTTATATAACGCAGCTTTGATTTTACTTCAAATGCAAATGTATCTTCTTTTACTTGATGCGCAACTTCAGTTAGTCGTCTGTTTGGATATATTTTATAATTTTTTTACGCTAAATATTATTTGAAGTATATCTGTCATGCCACTAAACTCCACGTAACTGTTCCGAAGGATGTGAAGTTAAGAGTGGAAGGAACAGTTGCGCGGGAACGAAGTGGTAGACGCCATTAATGGCATTGGGTCTCTGCGCAGTGTGTGCACGTTATGTAGGACTTCTCGAGGTGAACTCCCAGTGAGTAATTATGAGTAATCTTGAAATTTAATCGTAATTTTGCTTATGTATGTAGCTCCTATTTAATCGATATAGTAGTTCTAATAAACTAGTGTGAAAGAAAGTGAATTTATTGAAGTCTGGAGTACAAAGTTATTACAATATCTTTTGAAAATGCCGACGGCAAAAATAAATACGATTAGATATTTTCTTATCATTGCATTAAATTGATTTTAAACTTGAATTTTAGTATTGAATAAGTGTTTAGAGATCCGGTAGCTCATTTTATAAAACCTTTGTTTTTGTCTTGAAAATCAAAGGAAGCATTTAAAACAAAATATACAACACATTCAGTTAAATATAAAATGTAATAAACATAAATTTTAATAGAGAAATAAAATGTTCATGATTTTTAATTCAATATACTTATTATTCATAAAAAATTATCTACTGTTTCCGTGCTAAAATATTCAAGACCCTACAATTCATTATTGTAGATTTTGTATCTGTGGATTTACAAACAGGATTTTTTTTGTACTGCTCATTTTATTTGTGCTTAAATGTTAATTTTAGAAGAAATTAATTTTTCTAAATTTCTTAATGTAAAATCTATACTGACACGCAATTTGAAAGTGTCGTAGACTCTGGCAAGATTGCTGAAGACAATTTCCGCATTGTGCCTATTGAAACTCGTGACTCTATTGATGCTAGTTGCCTGATAGGGCGTAAGGAGAGAGACTTGTGCTTTAGAAAAGCTTACAGCCATATACTTGAAGTACTTTCGCAAACAAGCAGTTATTATCTCTTCCGCTGTTTCCAGAGATGATTCCTGTGGCGTTGTATCCTTATCCATCTTTGTATTATAGTTCCTGATATCAACTTTTAAAAGATAAAGCTTAAAAACAATTAACTAGAAAAAGTAGGATAAACAAATTTAAAAAAATTAACTTAAACTTTAAACAGAGAGAGAGCAAAATTTAAACAATAAAATTTAGACAATGTTTCATTAGCGTTTCGTAGCTGCATACAAAAAAATGGAAATCAAAATCATTCAATGAAAGCAAGAAACTACGAAAAATACTCTGAGAGAAGCGAATTAAACAAACAAGGAATCCATTCTAGTCCACTTTGTCAAACGCTAAGGACTATATTCTAAATGGATTCAAAATATTTGGGGAAATTTTCTGTAAGAAGCTTGCATTACACCAAATATAGCTTCTCTTAGCCCGAAATTTCCCAATAAAAGACAAAGGAGATCAGTATCACCAAAAAAGCATTATTTTAAAAGAAGAAGGAAAACCAAACACAAACATGAAAACGCTAATAGGATTGATATAAAAATATTAGGCATTGGGCTCATTAACAGTCTTCATAAAAATAAACTTACCCCTGGCTTAGAAGAGAGATAAAATGTCCTCACTTTTAATACAAACGAACGCGAAATTCCTGCCTAAATAAGTAATTCCCTTTTTTCCTTTATAAAGAAAAATTAGAACTATGGCGCCATCTGTATTCGAAAAAGAAAAGTAAAACAGATAGAGGAAAAACAGGAAGGGTAGGGAATCAAATCATTTACACAAATTAATAAAAACACTTTACTTAAAACAACTTAAAAAACATATTCTATAAAGTTAAAACTTACTCGGGGACAAGTTGTTACACTGTAACAAATAGTTCCAACGAATTTGTAACAAGTACCCCCTTGTAGCTCCATTTTATTATTTGATTCGTATGATTGTTATAATACAGTTGTAAAGAACATTTAAGTATAATATCACTTACCTGAAATCTCGGCTTTTCCTTGGAAGGGATATCTCGAAGGGTTCCATTGCAAATAAAAAAATTAAAATTACTAACAGACGCACAATCAATGTTACCACAAGCGTTCTCTCTACTATTGTTTACAGGAACTCTAGCTATTGGCGAGGAAACCACACGAAGGAGAACTACATCAAGCATGAGAAAAGTAAGTTTCGACTAGCGGTTAATTTTGAATATAACAACTTACATCGTGTAACAAGTAACAAAGGTCTCCCCTACTATCTACAACAACTGAAAAGATATTTTAGTTGAAAGTTATAACTTAATTTTAACTCACACTGTAGTAACAATACTTATTACCCACATTTCTCACTGTTTTAAACAAAATGAAACATTAGAACGTATTAGTCAATAATCTAGTGCATTCTTATCTGTTCTCTTATCATTACTACGACTTTTCAATAAAATTTGTAAATGATGACAACTGGAATCAAAAATTAAAAATCAATGAGTTATCCGTAATCCAGCGCAAGTTTCAATTGTGCTATTAATTTTCTATAGAACAGATAAAAATTCTTTTTTTCCCAATCTAGCCCTCTGAGAGGCTTTTTCCGTTTTCCGTGTTCAGTTCAAAAGCGGTTAGCTAGTATTTATATTTTCTTAAACAATCATTTATAAAATATTCTTAAGATTTCAGATATATAATTAAATACAAAAATGATAAATTAATTTACTTTAAAAGTTGAGTTTTCTAACCTGATAGCTAACAGTTCAAAATAATTAGGCTCTCAGAGGGCTAGACTGTGTCATGCTTTAAATTTATATATATATATTTAGAATTCAGAATTCCTTTTTTGTCGCATATATTTAAATATAAATTTTATACACACTACTTTAAAACAGTTTTCAGACAATAAGCACATTTTTGTTAGAAGAATAGTTGAAAAAATATCATGTTTCTCAGTTTTTAAAATAGTAACTACATTTTTCTAATGAAATTATTTTGAAATCCATTGGTTTGTTGAATCTCAAATACGAAAATTTACAATTAAGTTCTAATCTTGTTTTTACCCATTATAAAATAAATTTCTGAAATATAGCTAAATTTTTTTTTTATTTTTAATTTTAAGAAGGAAAAAAACCAGTATGGGTTCGTAACCCCGTTTTCATGAAATTATTACCAAAATCTTTCGAGGTAGAAAGAACTACTGACTTTATTTTATCTATAAACTTCGCCTACGTTCGCTTTAAAGCATTCCAGATTTGATGCAACCTTCTTTGTTCAAGAGCATGTTCTTAAGGGTTTTGCAATCTGCTTTTATTTCATCAACCATAAAAATTTCAGACTTAAAATAAAAAGACACGAAATAGCTTATTTGGTACGCTTGGATTAACTTGGTTTTTACTCAAGTCAGGGTATTAGCTAAAGGTATTGAGACTAGCTTTACTTAATGTTTTATCTTCATTTTCAGCATTAAATTCAATTCTTGTGCCTGGGCAAAATGCCAACAAATAAGTAAAGAAGCAGATAAATCTGCCGTCTGGGCTTCTAAAAATGGAATGAATCAGCTTTTGTGAGTCAGTTTTCTTCCTGGTTTCAGAAATTGTATCTCGACTACAAAGAATTTTTAATCAAATTGCAGGCGAATTTTTAAATCTCACTATTGCTGCGTTATTTGTAAAATGTGACAAAATTTCTATTCATTATGCTCACTATTTAATTTTATTTTAAACATTAACGTAAACGAACACTTGAATAAATCTAATTTCTTCAAATTAGATAGAATTGTTTAAAATTAGTGAGTAATAGTCATAAGAAATTACACAGCAAGTTTACATATTTGCAGGATTATAATTGATATTCAAAAGTATATATGCACATATGACAACTGATTTAAGACTATGCAGACTTGTTTTCTGCTGAAAATAAAAATGCGTGTAAAAATATGATTTTGCACTATCCCACAATCAGCAAACGAATTATTCCAATTTGCGATCATCAGTTTGGCATCGCTTTGTGCACTTAAATTTTATATAAATAATACAAAATCTGAGGTAAATAATTGTAAATTTATTTATATAATAAGTAATACTATAATCCTTGTATGACTATTCAAAATGTAATATTTAAAATTTCAGTGTCCTAAATAGAATTAAAAAATTTTACAAACCTTAAAAGAAGAAAAGTTTTATTATTTTTTGTGAGGAAGCTCTTTCCGTCAGTGAGCATATTGCAGATGCAACTGGAAATCCTAAAAATATATTTCAGTTTCATAAAATAACTTTTAAATTGAGCTAAAATATAAATCTTTGTGGGTACTTTTATGTCTCCAGGTCTGTTTAAATGAAATTTTCTAGTAAAAATGCAGCTAAAAATAAAATGGTCTATATCACTTTATGAGCTGCATTGACAATTTGGCTTGCTGGTAAATTTGAAATGATATAAGTACGGCACAAATGTCAAATTAAAAATATATTACACACATTTGTTGGTAATAATTAACTCCCAAAGCAAGGGTTGGCGTATAGAGTGCACCAGATGAGGAAAAAGAGCTTATGTAGTAGTAATTAATTAACAACAGACTGTCCGGTTCCCAGCTCTAACCTACCACTCAACCCCTCTAAACACATGGAAGCCAGAATGAAAGGCTCCTGGGCAGTCAGTCTCTCTTTATATATCAGTTGTTTAGCTGAGATCTGTTTTGGCGTACGCAGTACGTCACCCTTGCCGTTGTGTTTCGCCTAAAAAAAGAACCAAATCGTGCCTTCTGATCGCTACCTTTAAGTTTTTCTATGATAAATGCGTCGGATATCATTGATTTGAAGAATATCGAAGAAAATGTTCTATCAGACTCTGAAAATGAGGTCAATGGGCTTCAAGACATTCAGGATTTATCAGATGACGTTAAGGCGAAAATGAATCTATTATTTTATAAAAGCTATTTAAGAAACAAAGACTTTGAAGTCCTCTGTCAAATTAGCTTAAGGTATCCGACTGTGTTCGGAGACATTTTTTTGAAAAATAACTTATATATATTTTTTTAATGTTATTTTTCAACTGCATATGTTTTAAAACTATGAAAATATTGTAAAATTAGTCTTTAAAAATAATACTTTTTTTTAAAAAAACTGAGAAATTTGAAGAAAAATGACTAAAATATTTGTCTTACGCTAACAGCCATAGACAAAATCATATTCTAAATATACAAAAATCCTTGTATGAGTACATTTTTATGACAGTTATCTGTGTTATGCTCTAAAATATTTCTTCTACTTCAAAATAGTTTTGAGATATAGCTGAACATAGTTACTAAACTGGTAATTTTTTATAAAAAATGCTTTTCGTTTATATTTAAGCACTTAAAAATAATACTTGATTTTAAAATTGACCTTAGTTTTTAGAGGAAAACATCTGAGAAATCATTGTTACGGTCGAAAGTTTTCCTCTAAAATATCATTTCTCAGAAAACACATTTAAAGTTTTCATGCAACATAAAATAATGCTTACAGTTCGGTAATAAAACAGCTGTAACTCCATTTGTAATTCACATAGAGTAGAAAGTGAGACAGTTTCAGAAAGCTGATTAAACAGGCTACAAAATTAAGTCATAAAATGTTTTTTGATAATTTCATCAAATACGACGGTTTTAAACCAGTCGGATACTTTAAGTCTCCTACACGAAGAGCAATGCGTGAACGGATTAATATTTCTTGATTAAAATGAAATTGTAGTTAATTTAATATCTGAATAGATAATTGAGTTCTGAAAATATACAATGTTGCATTTGTCACTTTAAACATAGAACTGTTAAACATTTTCGAACTCCATAACTTTAGGAAGCGAGTGAAAAACCAATTCAAATATTCCATCTTTAGAAACATGAAAGAAGTGAAGTTAAATAAACCAAAAATACACTGGTATACAACTGTAAAGTTTAGCTATTAATTAATTTATATTTTTGCTCTTTTGTGACTGTTGTTTTATGTGATATTATTAATATGGTATGTTTACAAATTTCATCAAATTATATATTTCGATTATAATCCTATGTTTTCATATCAAATAATATGAAACATTTGAAAGAAGTTTCATAATATTTCTTAAGATGTTCCAAGTATAGCTGTTATGCTTGATAAATGTATAAGGCTACGATAGATTTATTAAAGAACATTTTCATTTTCATCTTTCTTTTGTTTTGGCCTGAAATAAACGAAAATTATTTGAATGTGCATCAACCGTTCATACCCCATAAAATATACCTTGAATACTTCCCAAATCAAGCTATTCTGAAAAGCAGATATATTCTAGAATAATTAGCAACATTCATATTTCTCTTCCAGTAATATTTTTTAGTATATTCTCTAATTTCTTGTCGCAATATTATGTACTTAAGTGCTACAGAGATTGTCCTTCTTAATTTTTTTTTATAAGCCAAATTTTGCTCGAAAAAGCGCAATACACTTAAATTTGATATCAAATCAAACAACATCTAACAATTTAACTGTTTTCATTTGGAGTAATGAAAATGTAAAAACAAATGGCAGCGGATTTTGAGTTCGTCTTCATTATTAAGAAGAAGTAGGAATTAATTGTGCTGAAATATATGAAAAGAAGGTTTGATTGAAAATAAGGTAAAAAACCTGTATTTTTTAAAGAATTGAATCCAAAAGTAATTCTGATGAAGGAAGGAATAAAAGAATTTATTATTCTTTGGTTTTTAAAGATAATATATTGCATGTTTCTTACAACTATAAGTAATTAGGAGATCTTATAACTTTCTAAATTAATTTCTACAAAACTGTCAAAAACAAATTGTAATTTTAAATTTTCTGATATTGAATTTCTTGCACAAATCACAGCGTCAACTTCCCTAATTGTAAGTTCATAACTTTGGATTTTTTGACTCTGAAAGAACTCTTTGAAATAGACGAATAACTTCGGAGAAGAAAATTATAATGTATGAAAAATAATTTAATTTTCCTGATGTGATTAACAAAATCGGAATCTATATTTAATATGATTTATTAAGACAGTATTTAATACAGATGAAATTTAAAATATTCATTGATTAAGATTTGTTAAAGGCTATCCTGTTTCCTTAGAATGTTATAATTTCATCAAATTCTACTAATAAAAATGAATAATACTATCCGAAACAAAGAACTTTTACTTTCTAGATTTAAAAATGAAAATATGTGAATTATTGCAATAAACAACTCACAATTTGAATGCAAAAATGACAGGTAATTCGTTTGAATTTCCTCTATATTCAATTCGTATATTTTCCAATGGAACTGATAACGATTTTCGATAACAGAATCATAATTTTACATTAGGTGAAACTATATCAGTTAGAAAATAAATTATGTTAGCATTGTATTAAAACTAGTTACTGTGCTTCAGCAACGCAGTAATTAATGCCTCTTGAAAATTTGCTCTGAAATCCAAGTTTAATATTCAGAAATACATTTTAAAATCTTATAATAAGTATAGCTTAAGTATCTTCGAAGCCATTATACATTTAAAAGTTAATATTAATATTTAATTTATTACTTTGATGAAACGTTCCTCAGATACCATTTTCTAGAACATATGGATCTTATGAAATGCAGCAAAGTATAACACGTCTTTGCAGTAAATAATGAAAAGATACTTTGGTAAATTCGGAAATATTCAATAATTGAAGAATAAATGTGCACTTAGTTTCCATGATATTATATTGCATCATTAAGTATGCTTGTAAGGTTCAAGTAAACAAACCCAACAGTTTATCAGAATAATAGAAGAAACCTCATGGTATATTTATTTTATCCAGTTCCAAGAGAAAATATGATAAGGGAGAAGTAAAGAAAGAATCTTATCTCCTTAAAAATATTAAAAATATTGAATTAAAATTCCTTTAAATGGTGTTAATATAGTCAAAATTTATTCTTATATTTACAAGCAAATTTATATAAAAACAATGCTTTTAAATCGTTTTAGATTTATTCTGAGGGTGTTTTTTTCACTATTTGTGTTAATATTAATTGTTGATATGATTAGATGTCATATGTGTCACTTTTCATTCCTGTACGATTCAAAGTCTTTTTAAAGAAAAGGGAATGCTTTGTGTTTATAAAGAATATAATTACTTTCGCTTTAAAATGTTCTATCCTTCAACTGGAAATTTGTTTAACTGTCAATAAAAAATTATTCGTATTTATTTAGAAGAAATTCTAAATGATTTCGTTTCAAAGTTTTAGTTTCCATATAAACAATAGGAAATAGATTTGACGATTATTATTTTTTAGGAATGTATAAGTGCTAAAAGAAAATTACTTTGTGAAATGGCGAGAATTGCATCGTGATAGTAAGTATATATATTTTGGCCAGTTTTTACAGTAAAAAAATTCATGTTTTTATTGTTAAATCAAACGCTTCATTTTCTCTTCAGTTCTATGATAAAATAGTTTAGTACCTTATTTTTGTCATTAAAACACCCTGAATTCATTTTCCAGTCATTTGGATGCTGTTTACTTCAGTCGTTTTTCTAAAATTATGCGTTTTAAATTTAATTTCGAGCATTTTGAATTTTTGCTGCATTCCTTATATAAATATAGAGTTAAAAATACATATTTTGTGTTTTTCCTTTATAAATATATTTTATAAAAGTTTTGTTTCAGTTTCAACACTTGTATATCTTTTTTCATGTATTAGAATAGTCTTGAAGTTTTAAGATTTTATGCTCGGATCTGCAATTTAAATAATAAATTTAACGTTAGTTTTGAGAATCAATAAATGTTTCTGCTTGTCCTGTATATTTGTTATATTTGTTCCTTCATTATTTGGTATTTTATTCCTAATATCTTTAATAGTTTTTCCCCTCACGGTGTCAGTTTTCTTAGTCAGTTTTAAATTATATTTATTAACCGTAGAGTGATTTAATAAAGCATTTTGTTTAAACATGCATTCGGTTAATTTTTGCTAGATAACAATTACACTAATGTTTTCCCAAATGGACAATTCAATTCTTTCAAGATAGATACTGTTTGAACATATAACGAACAATTAAAATAAAGAAGAAAGACAAAAAACTAAATTTTGATTTTCTATTCATCTTTGATATCTAATAAACACATTATCGAAATGTGTTTGTAGCTAAAGAGCGTATCTGTTTCCTCTTTGTAATGATTAGAAACTTGAAATACTCTTCTGAAGATCTCCTTCAAAATGTAACAGAATGTATAATATCTCATCTTAAAAGTTTATTAGTTTAAGAAAATTGTTCTTGTCTCAATTTTCTTCATAACAGAGTTGTGAAACAAAGCAAAAGTCTCATGACCCAAATGAGAAAATAGATAATTTTTTACAAAATGTTAAAGATTTTTTTTTGCATTTATTTATGAATTCTAAAACATTAATTTATTGATTTGTTTATCAAGTAATTAAGTGAGCAAAATATGCAGTAAATTTTGGCCTTTAGCTACCAAGGTAATGATTTTCTTTAAATGCTGTAAGTAAAACGAATCCATGCATGTCCCATCGAAAACCTTCGTCAATTATGGACTGCTTTCAGAACTAATATTTATTTGAGAAATAACTGAATACATTTTTAAATACAAGTAACCATAGAACGATTAGCAGAACTAATGACGATAAGCAAGTTACAGCAGGCCTCGAGGATCCATGAATGCTAAAGAAATTTGTCTGAGATGTTTCAATGCTTGCCTTCGAGAGTGAAAACAGGAACAAAAAGCCGAGATCTCACGTTTGTGGTTATAGCGGCGAAATTCAGGAAAATACAAATAGAAACAAAAACGTAATCGTATTGCTCATAAAATGTCAAATTTTATAACCTTTCGTGTCACTCGTTTTTCACCCACCGAACTTGCCAACTTTTACACCCTTTGGTTAAGCTGGGTTGGCTTGAGTAATATAAAAAGAATGTTCGACGTGCATACGGCAACACTTTTGCAAGAGGGATAACGAAAAAGCATTGAAGCACAAGCCTTAGATTCAGGAATCTGGTAGCGTTTCTAAAGCCAGATAAGATAAGACTTATTCAGTGTCCTTTTATTAATGGAAGCATGAATACCTTCACTTTAATTTTCATTCGCATCCGTTGATCGTTGTGACTGCGAGGGATTCCTTTATTAGTTACAGTTATTTATGACAAGTCAATATCTCAGTTATTCTTCAACTAATACCGCAGAATCCTATATCCAGTAGGTGTTATATATTCTTCATAGTAATGCAACTGGTCTTTTCCCATTTTTTTCTTTCACTTTGGCTGTATGCTGCAGAATTGAATTCGATTTTCTTTTAAATAATGCGAAAATATTCTGCAACACATTAACATCACTGTCGTTAACAAACTATTTTTAATATAATTGTTTAATTATTTCTATCCATAAATTCATCTTACATCTTGAATATCAGTGACAAATGTCTTAATTGATTTGAATGTATTTCTGCTTCATTTTTCAAATCTAAAATCTTCTTTTTTTCTAAATTGACATAATCATTTTGAACTACAGTATGGTGACACGGATGGCAATTCAAAGAATTTTTTTCACATCTCTGATAAAAGCAATACCAAAATACTGCTAAGCACTAAAATTCTTCTTTATCTTTTCGGTGGTCTGTAGTTCCAGAACTTTTCTAAATGGAAGATAATTCTTCTGTCACTCACGGCAACTGAAAAGTTCTTGACACTTCACCAGACACACTACAAAGGTGATATGTGACTGTGACATGGTTTTCTTTTTCTCTGGACTATAAAATTAAGAAATACGCAAGAGGTGCACTCGGTAGATACATCGTTGAGAAAAATCATCACCTTCGCAAAGGGCAGGAATTCAAAATTATCCTTAATACCTTAACATTGATGTTAGTTCTTGCATCGAATTACGACATGTAGGTAGATTCCTTATGGGAAGTCTACAAATTGCAATAGTTCTCAAGACACGAAACTTTCTGTAGAATCACCGAGCATGACCCAAAATCACCCTTCGTTCAAAAGTTTATATATATATAAAATAAGAAACAAACATAGAAGAATTGTAAAAGCAACATATACAACATAAACATTCATAAAGCAAAATGTCAAGAAAAAATCTGCGGTAAGAAAAAGCCGAGAGTTCTTAAAGAGAGAAAATAAACAAAAGTGGAAAATATATATAAAAGGGGAAGATAAAATAATGTAGAAATATATTTAAATAATAAATATATTGATAATAAGAAATATATTTAAATAATAAATAATATAGAAATTTATTTCAACATTTTTTGACTTTCATGACATTCTGTACAAACCATCCCTGTTACTATTGTTATTGAAAAAACAAACAGGGTAATTTACACTAAAATGAAAGAATTTAGAAAGAAAGTCTTATACTAACCCTAACAATAAAACATAACTGTATAGAAACGACTAAAATTCAGGATAAAAATATGTAATATAACCTTATATGGCACTATGAGATTGCACTAAAGACAGTAAATATATAATTCAATAAAATACCCATACTTTTCATTAAACATTAACTAATCAGTGTCTCCTTTTATACTTACCAGAATTCATCACTTTCAATATAACCCGCCACTCATATTGACATCACATGTTACCACAACCAAAATTCTTACCATGAAACAGCATGATTGACCAAATAATATAATTAATTTTTGATATCAAGAATTAGTAAGTAACCTATATTAAAATTCTCAAAACCATTTTAAAAAATGTAATACAGTTATTTATCTAGATAATATTTGAAAATTGGTAAAAATGTCTATTAAAAAGGAAAATTTCACATGAAAGATCCTTGCGCCATCTATGTAATAAATCTGAAACCAATAACTCAATAGCCAAATTTGAAAAAAATTACACATTACGAGTAGAATATATGAAAACACTATCCAACTATCAAAGAAATAAAAATATTCCTTTATAAACCATTATGAATGTTTTATTCTAAATTACCTAAATATTTATTATCTATATATACTCTTAGAAAACTTATGGGCATTCCATTATCCAGTGCAAAGGAATAAAAATTTTTTATGTTCTTAATTCTAATATCAATGTCTGTTACTAAATTATTGTTTCTAATTAAATAATTTTTTACTAAATTCTTGAAGACAGAAATGCTAAGATTATTATTCCAAAAAGGGGATTTATTAATTTGAAAATTAAATGCATTTCTTTTATCGAAGATATCTGTTACTAATTTATTATCTATGATTTTAATATCTAAATCTAAAAATTCTGCAGGTAATTCATTGTCATTAGTTTTAATAAATTTTAAATAGTCAGGATAGAAGTCAATATGAGGCTTAATGTCTATTTCTTTATTGAATAATATTAAATCATCTATATATGGTAATAATATACTATGGCTATAATTAGCCAAATATTTCTCATAGTAGTGAAGATAAATATTTGCTAAACTATTGCTAGCTGGACCTCCTTGAAGTAATCCTTTAATTTGATGGAAAATCTTATTATCAAAAAAGATATAATTTTCCTTTAGAACAAGATTAATAAGATTTTTAAAATTATTAATGTTAATATCTTTTTTAAGATCATAATCTTTATATATATTTACTAGGGTATTAGTCAAATCTTCAATATCTATACTATTACATAAATCCTGGAAGTCAAAAGTATGTACACTAGTTATTTCTACATCTTTAATTACATTTCAAACTCTTGCAAAAATACATGCAGACATCACTGTCTGCATGTATTTTTGCAAGAGTTTGCCAGATTTTGTAATATAAGTATTGCAGCCATTAGTAACACTTCTAAATTTAAGAAGACTCTTGTGAAATTTTGGTGTAAGAAAGATGTGAGGATAATCTTTTTTAATAAAATTAATTCCCAATTTTTTATGAAAGGCTTGAATTCTATTAGAAATTTCTCTTTCACCTAATTTGGTCTCTTTATAAATATCACTATCGATAATATGATCATTAAGTATTTTTTGTAAAAATATTTGCAAATTATAGCAAAATTACTGGGCACTTTGTCTGTATAGACTGTTACAAATTCTGTTTGCAATTCTTTAATATGTTTTTTAATATCAGGATATCTATTAAAAACATTAGATTTAAAATTATAGTTAAAAAGATCTAATAATGTTTTATGTCTATATTCATTAAATGCCTCTAGAGGCAAACTATATTTAATTGCCATATTTAATATAAATGTCTCAATATCTTTTTTAATTTGCTTTTTAATAATTTCATTACTATTAGCTATAGCCATTCGATGTTTTGTACCTTTACTCATTAATTCTCTAAGTTTTTCATTTCCAACAATATTCAGATCTCCAGTAATTACATGTCCATGATCTTCATTCAAGAAATTATTATATTTTAAGCACTTGCAATCATCACTCGTATTGCTTTCTTTTATATTATTATAGTTAAAAATCATTCTGCCTAATTGTGTGCTATATTTAAATGCACGTTTAATTTTAATATTTTTTTATAGGGAAGCAATTAATATATTTATCTAATATAGCAGAAAATTTACATTTGTCATACTTTTTGTTCATAAAAAGGAAGCTACAATATTCAATATCTTTTTTATTGGAAGTGTTATTTGATAAATTAAATTTTTTATAAATAAATATAAAAAGAATATCTAAGAAGAACTATTCTTAGATATTCTTAATAAAATAATATATAAGAATATAAAAAGATATCTCTAATCAAATCCCATCCATGTGAGTCTGTCTTATTATTTATAATTAAATCTCTACTAGCTTTTATTTCTTTTTTATTTAATCCAAACATATATCGTTTAATCTTTTTTATGTTAAAGTCTTTATCGAAATTCTTACACAGTACTAATAAATCTTCATTAATAATCTTAAGTTCTCTATTATATATATATATATGTGTGTGTGTTTAACGCTTTTGCCCATGTTAAATTGTGAACATGATAACTGAAGTAATTTTGATTTAATTTTAACCAGAGTGGGATATTTTGTAAGGGTAGCAAAAATCTTGGTCGAGTACGTAGATGAGCTATCCAGCTAAAAGGGGGTGGAAATGGTGGGGAGTGGAAATTTTCGTTTTCCCATAAATCCTTTATAATTCAAAATATAAAGACACTTGAAATTAGTCGAATTATTGCCTTATCATGATGAACAATTTTTGAATTTAACTTTTTCGATAGCTGCAATTGCTTAGAAGTTATGAGCTGAAAAATGATTTTTTCCTCCCTTCCCCTCCTCTCTCTTCCCCGAACTTAAAGTGCCTTTCAACCTATGCATGCTACCCCTTGTTGAAAAGCTCTCGTCATTTGCAGTCTTTCCAACCCTCTTTTCTTCTTGATGCTCTAATCCTTATGAAAATAGAGGGCGGTTCTTTTCCTTATATTTCCGGACTGGAGGAATTTACCTTTGCCTTCCGGCTTGCCGACGGGGATTTGTTTATACCTAAAATCTAAAATTAATTCACTCACAGTCGTTAAAATTCTATACAAATATGACCGTAAATACATTAGCATCTCAAGTGCTCTAAGATATGAATAAATACATCAACACATTCCTAAACAGAAGGCGTCGTCTATTTAGACGAGAAGTAACAGCTACACTTTTAAAGGTTTAATGAAGTATGGGGAAGGGGAATTCCTCAAACTGTCTTAAGCAGTTTTTGAAAGATTTTATATAACGTATAGCTAATGCATTCCAGCTTGAAAGGAAACACACTTTTTAATATGGGACTGATATGGCCTTTATGTTGCCAAAAATTAGTAATTTTCATGCGAGTTTAGAATTGGGTGTAATACCATCTTTTATTTTATTTACTTTTGCCGAATGTGCATAACCAATAACATTTCACTCAATAAAGAATGCGCAGAACCTTTGCGAGGCACGACTAATTTCTGCTCCTTCATTCAATGTCTGGATGTCCAAGCTAGCCGGACTACTTACAAGAGTTTAAGTCCAGAACGGCGCCAGCCGGGAAGGAAAAGCCCCACCAGCACCCAGAGAGGACAGCCGGGCCCACAGCCCAAAGAGCAGAGAGATCACAAGTCGAGACCCTCAATGCATCGCGAGAACAGTCCCGTTATTGATACTAATTAAAACCTTTACAAACCTCGCCAAAAAAAGTGGTGGTAATTAATTACATTTTTAAAATCAGTACAATAAGCATATAAGAGAGAGTTCCAATACATAAAGTCCTCTTCCCGTAGTAACAAGACTTGATAATTATAAAATTACATATAAAATATAAATTAAAATATAAAATAAATTCTAATACAATGTAGGTAAAACTCATGACAGGCCAGAGAAGCTGCGGTGGACTTCTTCTGTCAAGACCACGAAAACACAACGGACCGAAGTTTTGGAATCATTCAATGTCTGTTAAAAGTTTCTAAAAATGTTTACTATTATTCGTTCCTTAAAATAGAACATCATTTTCTTGGTCTAAATCTACATATTTATATAGCAGAACGTTGAATAATGCTAGGTCATATTATTATGTTCTAAAAATCGACTTCATTTAATAATTTAATCTGTATTTTTAAAGCGAAGTTTAATGATATTGTCAAGTTTTCGTTTTAGGAAAGATCAAATTATTTTCTGGAACAAATATTCTCGTGCATTTATAGCATTTGATAACAATTAATTACCGATTTCTATTTTAATTCATTATCAATGCAGATTAATTAAGTTAATTTTGAGCTTGAAATATGATGGAAGGCAAATTAATTAACAAAGTTAATCACTAAACATATCGCTGGAAGAAAGATTTCAAAAATTATCATATAACTTGAAGAAAGTAACAATTCGTTAAAGACCTGGAATTTCCATACAAGGAAATACATACATAAACAATTCTGCATCCTTTTACAATTAACATTATTATTTAAATTCTGAATTAATACCTAAAATTACTGAAATAAATGATTTGGGTCAACCAACGTAAGTAGAAGCAGCAGTGTATCCATTGAATTTTTATTTAACTACGTGATCAATATGCAACATTATACCTTACCATTGCCACTAATGTGGAGTTTTGGTTTTAAAACCTGTCATATATTTTCCAGCGACATTTTTTGCAAGCTGAAATTCAATTTAGCAGGAAATGTAGGTTTTTCTAGGCGGAAACCGCGTTGACTATGAACTGTTTCGATCTTTACGGTTGCAACGCTTGCCCACACAGATGCAAGCAATTTTAACTATTTTTAGTGATGATCTGAGTAAATTATCTATCATGGCGGATAAAATTGCAGACGTAACGCCTGGAAGCGAAATATGCTCTAATAATGTAAAAACGAAAGTGCCGGAAACGAGCATTCCTAATGACTACATTTCAATTTTGCAAGCTCAAATCAGTGAACTTTCTCTAAAAATTGATAGGATGTCGCAGTTTCGACGATCCAGAAGTATGAGTCGGCGAAATAATTCTCGCGCTCGTTCTGCTATTCATAAGGATCGGGTGTGCCGGTACCACTTCCGTTTTCAAGAAAATGCTAAAAAGTGTGTTCAACCTTGCAGTTACAAACAGGAAAACTAGCGGGCCAGACGTTGATGGCTGCCGACGTTAAAGGCCAGAATAATTGGCGTCTAGTAATTCACGATAGACCATCGGGTCTTAACTTTCTAGTGGAAACAGGTGCTGATATTTCTGTGGTACCTCCTTCATCCACGGAACGCTGCAAATCAAAATCTCTGTTAAATTTGTTATCAGCAAACTGCACAAAGATGAAAAAGTAAGGAACACGAAACTTATCTCTTAATATTGGTTTAAGAAGAATTTTTCCTTGGTCTTTTATTATAGCTAATGTTTCTAGACCCATTTTAGGCGCTGATTTTTTAACACATAACGGAATAATTATTGATTTGAAATCTAAATCTCCTCAAGATCAAGAAACCACTCTGAATTCTATTGGAAAAATTTCTACAGATAATACCCCTATAGATAATTTCATGACTTTGGGTTTGCGGAATTCTGCTCAAACAATACAGCGCTTGATGGATAATGCGCTTCAGGGGCTTGACTTTTATTTTGTTCACACTAATGATCTCTTCATTGCTTCTTCCTCATTAGAGGAGCATTTAGATCATTTGAAACAAGTTTTTTTACCGGCTACGAAAATTTGGTTTGGTTTTAAATCGCGTTAAATGTGTTTTTGCAGTTAAAAATTTATATGAGCATGGTATTACCCCATTACGTGACAAAAGTTGAAGCCATTTCAAATTTTACCCGACACAGAACAGTTCAAGATCGAAGACGATTTTTAGGCATTCTAAATTTTTTCCGTCGAGTTTTACCTCAAGAGGCTCAAAAGCAATTACCCTACAAAAATGTTGGGAAAATGTGAAAAAACGCGACAAAAGACCACTTAATTGGACTGACGAATCTGGCCAGGCTTTTCAAAATTGTACTAACGATCTTAGGGAAGCAACTCATCTAGCACATCCAAATTCTAACGCAGCAATAATTCTAATGACAGATGCATCCGACAGAGCTCTTGGTGGCTGTATCCAGCAACTCGAAGGTGATTCCAGGAAACTATTAGGTTTTTTTCTCCCGAAAACTCAGCACGGCAGAACAAAAGTTCAGTGCATATGGCAGGGAATTGATAGCTATCTTTGCATCCATAAAATATTTTCACTATTTGCTGGAAGGAACTAAATTTATTATTTTAACTGATCACAAGCCAATCACTCATGATTTTTCACAAGAACTGAGAAATGGTCACCACGCCAGATAAATCACCTGAATTTCATTGCTCAGTTTACTGTGGATATTAGACATATTAGTGAAAAGTATAACGTTGTAGCCGATGCTCTTTCTCGCATCGAAAGTATTCCCATTTCACCACTGGCTTACGAAGATATTGCAAGTTACAAATACGGATGTGATGATATACTGTGATATTTCCTTTCAGGTCATCCGTCCCTTCATTCCAAAAACGCATAGATATCAAGTGTCTCGTAACTTACATGAACTTGCTCACCCAGGTGTGCGGGCCACAGTTAGGCTCATATTCAGCCGTTTCGTTGGGCCTAAGATGCAACAAGACATTGTGAATTTTACAAGATCTTGCATTGCTTTCCAGATATCGAAAATCGTTCGCTATGTGCGGAGTTCACCGCTGGGGAGTTCAAAGTACTAAACCAGCGATTTGTCCATATCACTATTGATATATAGGTCCTCTTCCTTCATAACAAGGATTCACTTATGGCCTTAGAGCCATTTACAGGTTCTCCTGAAGCTATGCCATTGGATGACATCCGAGCAGAAACAGTTGCTCAAGCCCAATATAGTTGTTGGAGTTCCTCAGCGGATCTCCACAGTGTTCAAAGTTTACGAGAGATGTGTTTCACTCTTTAGCAAAACCTTTCGGAATACGTCTCTTACACACTACTACCAACCATCCTCAGACGAATGGTGCAATTGAGAGATGCCACCGAACTTGGAAAGCAGCCATTATGGGCCACACATCCGTGCATTGCGTGTCTGCATTGCCTGCTGTTTTGCTTGGACTTCGCACCGTCTACAAAGAAGATCGTCAGTGGTCGCCTGCCAAAATGGTTTATGGCGAAAACCTCTGTCTTCCCAGTGAATGTTTCGTCCAATAATAATCACGGGCTGCAGAAAATGGTTTCATAAAATGACTAAAGACCCATATTCAGCAGTTTCGAGGAACTCCGACATCTAATCATTCCGCAAAACCTACTTTTGTGTACAGATATCTCAGTACTTGTTCAAATGTCTTTCTTCGTGTGGACGCTGTTGAGTCTTCCTTGTTGCAACCTTATACAGGACCTTATAAAGACCTGTCACGAGCGAATAAAAATTTTATCACCCTCATGATAATAAAAAAGTGACTGTAACTATTCACAGACTTAAAGCAGATCATCTTTTGCTGGACAGAGTTGACTCTTCTGAAAGTAAACTTGACTCTCCTAGAGTCGACACATCATCTTCCACTACTTCAGAAAAGGAGCAGTTACCTTCGCGTGAAAAATCACCTATACTTGCACGTAATAGTCGGCGAGTTCATTTCCCGGCTAAGTATCAAGATTTTGTGTCTTAAAAATTAAACATTCAATTTTTTTTTCCAGGAAGGCGAATGGTGGGGCGGCGCTAGCTTCAAACCACTAATTTATTATTGAAATGTAAAATGTTCATTTATTATTGAGAAATAAAATCTTTTGTATCTGGCAACATTGTTATAATTCCAGATTGTATCCGCGCGATGCGATGTTGTTCGCATAAGCTTTCGTCATGTAAATAATGTAAATTAAATATATATAATTTAAATATTCTATTTTATTGCAACCACACTACGGGCACGCTATTTAAACACCAAATATCCTTTGTCTTCTTCTTCCAATGTATAAAAACTAGTCGCCTTCGGCATCCAGCTTGTTCGCCGGCAATATGATTTGAATTGAATCTTGCATCATTTTATATTCATGGTTCCCTTAACAACGTGATTTTTAACTTCAGATTGTGGTAGATATTTAACCCATGTTCTATCAGCGACCTTGGACGTGTTCTGTTCATTGTCTACATAATTGTCTCTAATGGAGTCAAATAACTGACTGCCATGTAACATCAAATTGCACTTTGTCGGCGCCATCTTCACTTTCTTATTCCTCTTGAAGAACATGAATTTGATTTCAACATTAAAATAGCGCAGTACATTTTACGGCCAGCGGCATGTTAGCGCAATTAAAATCTGCTGAAAAAATGAAAACATAACCTATATTTAGATCAAATTCAAAACAGGCATACTTATGTTTTTGAGTTGATCTAAGTATTCCATGCAAATTTATCACAAACAGTTCCTAGGAAATTGCTTCGTAAATATTCTTGCAAAGTTTTCTAATGTTCTTATTTTAATTTAGTCAGAGTTATTGTTGTCCGTTATTAAGTTCTATAACCTATCTTCTAATATAAGTCCTAACCCTCAAGCCGGTTCAGACAGAAGAATATGTTTCTTCTTTACAATCAGAATTATTAGTTTTTTTACATGACTTTAATTTATCCTGTTTTTACATTAAAAGTGTTTTGAAATTTTATCTCTTTATTTCTTCATTGGGTAAAAATTTCAACTTGAAATTTAAGTTACAAATGGGTAATATGCGAAAAAAATTATTTTGAAGGTCACACAGGCGTTAGCTAAACAATGTTGAGAGGCTCAGTATATTGTAAGCACATTTAAATGTTTTTTTTTCTTTAACAAAAATTCTTTCTTACAAAACTCCAAAACGGATTTTAACTTCAGTTCTTTAGAAATTCCAAGTAATTTGAATTTTCATTTACAATCGGGAAATAAGACCAAATTGAAATTTATTGCCAAGATTTTTTAATCACTTAGTGCATTTCAAACTAGGAAAATTCAGCGGTTAAATAATAAAAGTATTTCTGAATTAATAAATAAAATTAGCTCAATAAGTGCTCTGATACTATAAACTTATTTACACTGTAAATGATTCAACGGTAATTCAAATTATGCTAAACACAAGAACAAATAGTATTACATAAACACAAACAAGTGTGCAATAAATATGGGAATTCTGTTCAGAAGAAAATTTATACAAAGTAGCTATTTAGGTTTTCATTAAAACAATTCCTTCCTTACTCCAGAAAATAATCATAATATCAAGAGAAAAAAGCCTAACATCAATTGGGTAGTAGCAAAAATTGTAAAGATAATACAAGAATGGGAAAAACACGCCTCACATATTAACGGCAATATAAGATTTAAAACAATTTTTTCTTTTTTAAGGGCAAATTATTCTTCGTATATAATACAATAATAATTTGTATTCGAATCAAAGATTGTTTATTTTATACATTTAAATTTCTATTTAAAATGCTAAAGGCCTTTTCATGCGGTCATGTTTCGGTTTCGAGTGTCTTAAACTCACTACACATCAATTTTCAAAAAAAAAAATATCGATTCAAATTGCATGATTTCGATTGACACTGCAATCTTAGAAACATAAATCAAACTCTCAAGAAAATCGAGAATTGTATGTACTTTCATTTTCTTTTTCCTCCGAATAAAATCCTTTTTTTGCTATATTACTCTTTTCATACTCTGTTTCTTGCCAATTTTCTTAAGAATTCTGCTTTCATTATTAGTCTATTTAAATGCCGAAGTTCTGCAGAATCCTAACTAGAATTTCTGTTTTTGAATTCTTATATTTAGGTTATGATTTCTGATCTGCAACTTTCATAACGAATAGAATATTATAACACTGTTCACAGTAGGAAGTCTGAAGGAACGCAAAGAATTTCTATTTTATATAACAACCTTAATGATGAGTAAACGTAACAATCATTAATGAGTAATTTAAGCTGAATGTTCTGTTAAACTCTAAATAATCGAAAAAGTTTGATTTTCCTTCATTTTGGGTTTCTAACAAAAGATTCGGATTCATTAGCTTCCTTTCCTTTACGCAGTAGTTTTGCTCATTTCGAAAATAATGAATGTTTTCCAATTACTTTCTTAACCAAAATTTTAAATTCTTCTTATTTCTAGGTAAGTTAACGAGGTCGAAATATTTATATATCTATGATGGAAGACATTTGATCTCGAATCATTCTTTATGTGAAAAAATGTTTTATCGTAAAACTGAAATATAATTTAAATTACGAAAATGATAATAGAGTATTTTCATTTGTAATGCAATGTTATATTTCGCCCATATTTCCAATTAGATAAATCAACTTAATCATATTTTACATGAGGTATTACAAGAAATTCGAACAAAAAAATGTGAAATAGTATTCTAAACTCAATAAATATAGTTCTTTGAAATAGAGAAAATAAGAATCAATATATATTTTATTTACATTTCTTTAGACAAATATAAACCAAATTACAGAAATTTAGCACAGAAACAGACAATTACGTTTACTATTATTCATTTCACACTATGTATCAGTCTCTTAAAAACCTATTTACACATGACATTTTAGCATTGAATTGAAAGCCGCAGTAAACAGTAAAATAGTTAACTTTCTCTTTACTTAATGTTAATTAATAAAAGTATTAATATGTATGTATTTATTAGAAAAAAATCATCAATCAGTGTTATTGTATAACATTTACCACGTAATGTCTTTCTTTTATGTGTAAAACAAATAGAAAGAAACCAGTTTGCTTCAGTTCAACTTTTAACTTATTTTCTAAGCGCATGATAAAAACTAATCTTGAAAATGGTTTGCAAATTTGAGTAACGTTAACTTACAAGATATTAATTAAATCTGAGAAACAAAACTGTTAAGTGATTATAAATGCAGAAGTAATGAAATAATAGATAAAGTTAAGTGTTAGATTGCAAATATTGCATCAACATCATTTTTCGGCTTTGTCAGTATTTTTAATTATTTTAATTATTTG
>BGPR01000003.1:3769742-4012646 GCA_013235015.1 Araneus ventricosus | reverse complement strand
CTCATTTGATTATAATTTGTTAGTTGACAACTGATACATTATCAATACATTTTAATATTCTTTGTCTTGTACACTCTGCCAAAAAGGTATTGTTATTCATGAATTAAATATTGCACATTAAAACCAAAAAAATGTATGTTGCCTTAAAAAATTAATTTTTTAAGCTTTTGTTTATACAAGAGTTTATCTTCTCATTAAAATTCATACTAATTGAAATTGTTTGAATAGCACCAACCAATTTTTAAATTTTGTAGATTAAATAAAAAATTTCCATATATAAAAATGCATTTCATAAATTATGAGCAAATAAAAATTGTTCCTCCTAATATTTAACCTAATAGGTAGGCAATTTTGAAATGGATTCTTTTGATAATTTAAGGCCCATATTAAATATTTTCTTCATATGTTAGGGAATTAGCAATCTTTGTTCTGAGTAATTTAGGTAACACAATATATTCCTAATAGCAAACTTAAAGTTATAAATTGCATACATCAAATTAATTTGCAGATTTTATGCAACAAAATCATTTGCACTAAAAGTAATTATTTGTAAACTACATATTTTCATAAGGGTATTAATACAGGGTGACAATTATTGAGCTATATGAAAAAAAAAACCTTGATAACTTTTGAACCATTGGCGAGATTCAGTTAAAACTTGGCGGTTGAATGCAGGGCATGTTGGGGTTTTTTTTTGAGCATGCATATTCTTATTGTTGTTGTTCATTTTTCGTTGAAAATGTCGAAATACAGCGTTTTTGAGCGTATATCTATCGTCAAGGCCTACTATTCGAGCAATAACAGCCCGATTGCAGCTCAAAGGAAATTTTGCGACAGAGTACAAGCTGAAGACAACAGATCCAAGTGTTATAACAATCAAAAATGAGATTGAAAAGTTCGAGATAACTGGTCGGGTGGATGTCTCGCCGCTTCTGTGATTTTTTTTGCAGAATTTTGCTCTTCGTCTGCGCCATGTCATAGCCATTCGTGGCAAGCACATCGAATATGTCTTAAACTAAATCCGAATATCTGTAGTTACTTTTCAAATTTGAATAAAATTTTTGAACTCAGTAGTTTTAGAATATTTATTTTTTATTTCATATAGCTCAATAATTGTCACCCTGTATATGTCATATATTTTCCTACTTCATTATATAACATAACGACTTCATTAGCTCTACATTTTAGATCGTTCTTTGAATCAGTTTCCTGTTGCTCTATTTCATTTCAAAGGCGAACCTACTTATTCGTCATGTTTCGCGTATAGAAATTTTAAAAGTGAGTTCCTGAAACGTTTATTCCTTAAGTATACTAATTACAGTAGTCGCAGCATCTTGTGATCACGAATATAACGATCAATGAGTTGTACTGATCAAAATGGCGAGGAACGGATCTCCCCTATTTAAACACATAGAAAATCCGCAGGATCTAGTGATCAACAATTTGTTTATTGTGATCGGTTTCAATGAGATAAAGCACAAAACATGAAGACAATGACAATGAAAAGCAGCCCGAAGACAAACCGCTATCAGCTCAAGAAAGTTTTCAAGCCCTTCATACTTTAAGAAAATCAATACAGTGCCGAATCTTTTGATTATTCATCTCCATGATTTATCCAACGTATGCTAAAGAAAAAAAAATGAGTTATGCAATACGGAAAACTTTTTAAAGAAAGCTTAAAATATCAAATGTGAACGATTTCTTTTCAATTCTGCACTTGTATCGAGTTTCTTTTTTTTCAATTCCTACTATTAGTTCACACTCTCCCTATGTATATTTATTTATATATCTTGTTCAAATTTCCAATCGTTAATAAAATACTTTTTATTCATCCACTCAAGTTCAAATACATTTTTTTAAACTTGTAGTGGATGACACTTGATGTTAATACGGTTTTTTCAAACATTAATTCATTAATTAAATTTAATTAATCAATTTTAGTTTTATATGGGAGAAAAAAATTTCTCTTATACAAGATATTTAGCAGGATATAAATTTATTGCTGACCTAAGTAGGAATTGACTTTTAAATTTTTTTTTATATTACTTGCTTATTTAAGACGAATATATATATATACATACTAACAATGTAGTGTGGACTGTTTTTCAGCTGTTCCTGTATCTCTACTAATAATAAAGGAGAATGCGTGTGTGTCTGTTTGTCTTTGTGTGTTTTGGCGTTCTACAGGACAGACTGTCAGGATTAGAACAACGAAATTTGGCACAAACATATTTTGGAGTTTAGGAATGTGCACCTCGGAATCGTTTTTTTGACATTTTAATTAGAATATTAATTAATTAAAAATTAAGCTAAATTTTGGCGTTTTCCTTTAATAACTTCAGAAATTATTATATCACATAAATTATGTTTGCACCATATGAAAATTTAATAAATTACCTTTTGAATGATATAAATTAAGTTGGCGTACAATTTTTCTCTAATTTTAATAAATTTTAAAACATATTTTTTGGCATAATTTAAAACAATACTTTTCATTGTTGCAACGCCTTTCAAACCGTTTTAATCGTTTAAAGAAATGTTTGCTTTTATGTTTCTCCTCCATTGTTGAAAGCTAAGAAAATATCTAACTGTATTTTACTTTCTTCCTTCATTTGATCAGTTTTTTCTGTGAAATCTGTAAAGGAAGTCCTCTTGATAGTAAGTATATAATGACAAATCCAGTGAACTGAAAGATTAACGTTGCTATATTTTAATCCTTTTTATCAGCGTGTTTTAAACCAATTATCATGCTGATGGACGTAAAATATGCCGCACCAAATTAATGTTGAAATCAAATGCGTATTTTACGTTAATGTAGACAAGGAACAGAACAAGTGGAAGGCTACGAGAAGAACGAGGGCTAAATATCTATAGAAATTTGAGTTTAAAACTATTTTGTTAAGGGAACCAAGGATATAAAATTATGCATGAGAGATTCAGTTGAAATTTTATTTCCGGCGATCAAGGTCTCTGAAGGAGGCTTAAAGCCACTTTGGATGTAACGAATTTGGATATTCGGATGTAGTGATCACTTTGGCTTTGACCCAAAGTGACCACTACAAGAGGCTTCCACTGTATTTAGCTATTGAAGGACGTTGCTTAGACTTTCTTACTATTAAGAGGATATTCATTAAGTTGATTCTGGAAGTAGATGGTCAGGAAGAATTAATTAAGGAAGCAACTGAGGATACAAATTTTGGGCATTAAGCTCCTAAAAACAAAAGTTTCATTTTAATAAAGCATACATTGAATAATTATAAGTTTGGAGAAAATATCAAAATATCCTGAGCTCTTTTTGTAGCAACGCCAGTAATTTTGTTTTTAAAAATTAAGCTCTGGAATTTATTGTAGTATCCCTGGAATTAGATTATTTTCCACGAAATAATGATGAAGGAACTGCAATATATTTTGCAGAGTTTCCATTTTATTCTTCTATCAAGAAATAATTTTATACCGTGCTCTTACGAACAAAATTGGAATTCCGGACAGAAAACCAGTCATGCATTTTACGTCTGCATTTCTTCCAATTTGTAACGCAATTTAGTGATATTTAATTCCTTCAAAATATTATGGGTTTCTGCCGCGTGATATATTTCACACTCTTAATAAGAATGAGTTCAAAACATAGCAATCTCGATTTGATAAAACATCGTAATATGGCTGTAAGGAAATGTAATATAAGAGAATGAATAAGAATAAGGGAATGGTATGATATAGGATGTAATGCAAATTAAAATTTAAAATTCATTACACAGAATTCGACAATGAAAATGCACAACGTACACTTTTTATGAATATAGCTTTATAAATTAAGCAAATGTTACAATTGAAAGGAATGAAGTTTGAAGATTGTTTTGCAATTGGAGCGCGTGATTGACAATCATTGTTTTAGATAAATCGGCCATTTATCGTATAAAATACGAAAAAAATCTAGGAGTGTTTGTTTGATAGATCACTTCTATATCTATAAAACATAGCTATGATCTTATGACATGGAATAGATAATTTTTAGTTCAAATATTATCTACCTCCTTTTTGAACGATTTTACATATGATCATGTATGCAGCATTAACAAAACTGCTAATCAAGATAAAGCATTTTACTTAAGAGAAGCAGAAGACAAAAAGTTTTGATTTTGAAAGCTTTTTAATTGGTATTTTTTCAACCAACGAATGTGTAATCAGACTACGAATTACCCCGTCCTATCACGAGTCATACAGGTTTTTATGAATAACCGGCAGCCACGACAGATAATCGGACACTGTGGTCTCCGCATAATAGCCCCCATTACGACCGGCTCATGCGACAACCCCCCGTTTTACTAGGGTACGCCCCGTCATTGGAGATAGTCCCTAAGAGCCCCACCATTACTATATCCACCAGAGAAACGAGAACCTACTTACTTATACAGGGGCTTCTCATCCGTGCACTCGCTGTGCCTCCTGGAGGGATACCGATTGTGTCGATAAAAACTCAATTTAGCATTTAAGATAGGGGGCCCATATATTGCCCACTTAAACCATTATTTTAATCAAAGGACTAATTCATTGCAATTTGTTTAAGAATTGTTCCAATCTGTTATCTGGATAATTATCCAAAAGCAAACTGGATTACAACTCTAACACATAACTTTTATACGCCTCCCCCAAATTCCTTTTATAACTGCGACATTTTTCCTACTAAAAATAGTGTTCCTAATACCACCCATTATTTGTACCTAATATCGCTTATGTATAAAATGGATTGTAATAAAGCTTAATCTATTTTATAGTCATACTTTCGTTATTAAACATGAAAACTAAGGCACAGAAAAATTTAAAGTAATGAAAGACAGCTTTCTCTACGCTTTTAAGAATACAGATAAATTATCCTTTTAACACTTTTTCCGTAAATAAAAAAAACAAGAAATGAACTTAGGAGCAACCATGTATTTTTCTAAGGTAAAAAAATATTATAGGGCTCTTTAAAAGGACTAGGGCGATAATTGAAATATTCAATTTGGATATATTGAGAACAATCTTACCCCCAAACATTGCCGTCTCTGCCTTAGGAATCGGATAGCAAACCAAGAAGTAAATTACATCAAAATGTAGCCAATTATAGTCACTATCACCTCCTTACATGACATAATAGTGTCACTTGAACCTTACTGGTTATACTGAAAGCAAAGAAACATGATTATTAAACTTATCTTACACGAAAATTTAGGAAAAATTCTCAGAGAAAAGAAAAAATAACCCAGGTTGAAAAGGCTTCCTCAAATAACTGACTGTTTCAGGTCATTTCTGTAGTTCCTGTATTAATCACCAAACACCACCACAAATCAAGAAGAAACCGTGGTAGACGATATTAGTAACGTAGGTTGTTTTTGGATCCCCTCATATAAAGTTTGCATTACAGAAGGAGCCTTATGACTTAGGAGATTTATTACATACAGTAAGTTCAAGAAAATTTTGATAATTCGCTCTCTTTAATGATATAAATACGAATTAAGGAAAGTTTTAATTGTGAAAGAGTTAAAATACAAAATAATAAAAATCAACGATAAGGAGTAAGAATCCGGTGGATGACGTCATCAGAGACCATTCATCCATGCAGATTCAAAACCAGAATATCATTTACTAATTTAACTTTTGTAACTTCTTTCTTTCTTTTCTTCCACTCCACAGCTTTAGTAAGAGGTAAGACTTTAAGCCCTTCTTTTTATACTTTGTTTGAAAGACTGTTTTTATATTTTTCTTTGCGGATAAATATTATTATTTCCAATATATTCCGGAATGGGTTCAGGCCTTAGAGGAAATTCATAATAAGTTCAGACCTTAAAGGCTTTTTCCTCTACAGAAAACCTATATCTGGTTTTGAATCTGCATGGATGAATGACCTCTGATGACGTCATCCACCGGATTCTTACTCCTTATCGCTGTTTGTTATTATTTTTGTACTTTTAACTCTTTCACTATTAAAACTTCCCTTAATTCGTATTCACATCTGTGCACTTCTCAATTTTTCCTGGATGATGTAGCACTTGCGAACACCAATTAAATTGCTTCTATTGTTTTTTGTCTTTTTATAAATTAAATCGCTCTCTTTAATTGTGGCAAGCCTAACCATAAATTGATCATGAGATGTTCTTATTTTATTTATGCTATGGGAATAACAATGCCTTGTGACTCTTTTTCTACTGTATGCTACTTAGTGTGATAATTCACTCTCTTTAACTGTGACAAGCCTAAACATAAATTGATCATGAGGTGTTCTTATTTTATTTATTCTATAAGAATAGCATTGCTTTGTGACACTTTTTCTACTGCATGCTACTAAG
The DNA here is from genome assembly GCA_013235015.1 of Araneus ventricosus. Classification (NCBI taxonomy): domain Eukaryota; kingdom Metazoa; phylum Arthropoda; class Arachnida; order Araneae; family Araneidae; genus Araneus; species Araneus ventricosus. The sequence continues at coordinate 4,006,323 of BGPR01000003.1, read as the reverse complement.
TGTGATAGCATTTCTTTATGTATTTGAAATGAACGCATGCATTTATTTAAAAATATTTACATTGTTTGGACTTGCGAATTCTACAAAAGATGCAAAAATCGTAAAGTCGTGATGGTGTATAGTTATAAAAATAAAATATATCCAATAAAAGAATTATGCAAATAATTTATCTGAAAAGCTTAATTGTTTTGGTTCGATAATCAACTGCTGCGAAATCAATCTACATCTCTGTATTGCTCGATTTCCCATAGTAAAGGGAAAGAAAGAATCCTAATCAGAGAGGGATCATCCAAATTGATGCATGAGGTTTCTATATTCTTTTATTGAACATTTCTTTGCATGAATTTCTGAAATGCATTAAGGCATATCGTCAATCTTGCATCATGAACTGAAGATTGATCCGAGAAATCCGCATTCTCGATGAATATGAGTATAAATACAATATGTATCATAAGTGTTACTAGTCTTCTTTAAAAAATATGCGACAAAGTAGGGCTGAAATATGTGAAGCCACTTCGTATTAGTGATATAAATATCTTGACTCTATTCCATCAATCGTAAGAAAAAGCTTAGTTATAATCATCATGTTACATCTCAGTTGAAAATGAAGTCGTGATTAATATTTGTGAAATTTTCTAAAACCTGGGATTTATATTAGGAAGATGCATAAGGAATTAAGCATACATTTACATGTCATGCATACCAGTAGGCAAGAAGAAAGTTAAGTTGATAAAGAGATTTTGAAGCACTTCATTTAATTAGTGTTGTCATCTAGGTAATGATTAGATAGGCACAGTGGCGGCTCGTCCATTAGGGCTGCAGAACTGCAGCACCCCCTGAAATTATTTTTTAAACTTGCATTTTTCGTTTTAAATCTTATTTGCTTAATTTTCCACTCTCAGAGTTCAGCGACTCACGAAAATGCAGACAAAAGTAATACAAAATTGAAAAAAAGGCGTAAAATGAATCCAAACGGAGAGAGAGGCAGGTCTGAGCTGCAAAATAATCTGCCCTCCCGAAATCCGTTCACTGAGCAGAAAATCCTGTGTGAGTCAAAGAGCAACGCCTTCTTCCTTTAACTTAGACGGTCTATGGGCTGAAAGTCAACACAGCTTTGGCTGGCGAGGTGCAATGAACGAAAACAATATGATCTATTTAAAATACTTTTCTTTTTCTCGTCACTCTCACACAAGTTGCAATCTCATTGGCTGTTTATGAGTTTCGCTTTCGATTCGTGTTGTGACGACGGATTCAAGAAAATAATACTCGTCTAAAACTTTCACATTTTTTGAGTATTTCAGAAAAAAACATCTTTAACATGTTTTAGCTTAAAAATGAAATTTCTGTATATGAGTTATTTGATATTCATTTTTGAAACAGTGCTATCGAGTGAACTGAGAAAGGAGGAAAGTATATATGTGGAGCTCCGATGATTATTTTTTTTCGTCAGAGGAATCGTCACATCGACATTCACTTTAATTTTTGTTAGTAAAACTAATAAAAAATGTCAGATGCTGGTTATTTGCTTTGTTTGGAAAGCAGAAATTTCACATCTGGATTTGGAATGAATAAATTTGGACTACTTAGAGATAAAGTAGCTTTTAAAATTGTATTCTCTTGATAAACATTTTTTGCAGCCCTCCTCGTTTCTGAGCTCACGAGCCACCATTGAATAGGCAGTATTTGAGTAAACTATAATGAGTTCCTACAATTCACTTCCTTCTAAGATCATCAAAAAGTCGAAGTATATTACATATACAGAGGTCGGTCAGAAATTAATCCACATTCCATTGTAGTTGGTAAGGCGATTAGAGCTAGTTGTTAACGATAGGAACTAGAGAAATGAAATTTTCTCGATAGAAACAGCAGTCCTTTGGTCTTTAAAAATGTGAAAAGAAAATGTTCAGCATATGACCCATTTTTTTCATTGTACTGCAGGCATCTTTGTTTCCATGATAGGAAAGCGGGTTCATAAAACTTTTGAGTTTAATCATTGCACCACTTTTTCACAGACGCAATGCGCTCGTTGTCATCTCAAAACAGCTTCTGACGCATGTAAGCCTTCTGTCGTCCAAACAGACAAAATTCCGATGACAAAAGTGTGGGACTGTATGGATGTACAATCTTCTGAACTATCAAGTGTGCAGCATGCGGTTTTTGTGTTCCTTCTTGATGTCGTACGATGAGCTGCAGCTTAACCAAGGGTGAACAATATTGTTCTTTGTTAGCTGTCGAGAAATTCTATAAAAATCAACCACTGTGATCTCAAAATGATGCCACAATCAATTTGTTGCGTGACTTGGCATGTCACGGCATTTTAAACTCGGAAATCCTGAACGGAGGCAAGTAGGATCGGCTTAAAGGAATTCGATCACTGAACTTTGGCTTAGTAGTCTGTCTTTTAATCCTTAAATTGAGGGTACATTCTTATATATGTGGTTTATAAATAATACCCGCTGTTAAAGCATTAATCATCCATGGTGGTATACCAGCAGTAGTAGAATATAAAAATTAGGTTTAGGTGTTGGAGTTGAGGGCCATGGTTTCAAACTACAAAATCCCACTTGTCTAGTGTTTACCATTACCAACGCTGTGGATTTGCGTTATTTTTTGATCAACTTATGTTCATTAGAACATTTACATGTTACTTTTTAAAATCAAAATATGCCCTTTCAGGATGCCACCAGATTTCAAACTTTAATAAAAATTAAGCAGTTAATCGTCGGAACTTAATATATTCATTTCGCCATCTTGAAATTTTGTATTTTGCCCAAATTAAACATTTCTATGATCATAATTTAATATATTTTCTTACGAAAATTCTTATTATTTAGTTTAACCTGAATATTTAATCAGTCGGAAAGAAGAAATTCTTGAGCGAACGATAAATAGAAATCGAAGCGGAATAAAATTACAATTTTGGTACTAATGAGACTCGTATTCTGTATCTAAAATTACATTTACTGGAAACTAATGAGATACGATAGAATGAATTAAATAATTTGAAGTAAATATATATATTAATTGAATGATGAATGAAATTCTATTTATTGTAGGGATTCACGTTCTTTGAACTATAAGATTCATTAGGCTTTTTATGTATGTATATATTTAAAAATATGATTGAGATTCTCACTTCAAGTTTGGATTTCTTCTTATGATTGTATAAAAAGAAATCATTTCCTGAAACTAAAAATAAAGATAATGGATAGTAAGTGGCAATTAGTGAATGATTTAAGGAAGTGAAGGATTTATAAGGAAGCCGTTTCTTTTCTTCGTAAAATGCAATTAAGTATATTTCAGTTATTTAATAATTCTTTCCTGTAATGTAGCCGCTCATAAAAGATATGGATCTGTTTCAAATTGGCTATAAATTGTGTCCTCATTGTTCCTCAAAATATATTTTTTTAAAAATTTGTATAAAACTTAAATTTTTAGGCTGTAAGTTTAACCTTCTTCAAAAAGTATTTACTCTTATTATAAGCATTTACCGAAGATGAGTAAGCAGATTTAAAATACATTTTATATGCCTCATACTATATATAACTTACAATCGTTTATCTCTCTTAAACCAGCATTTTAAATTTACGAAATATTTCATTTTTCTCGGAGTTATATAAGCATCTGGAATTATGTTATTAATTATAAAATATTTATTCACAATTATATTATCATAATCATTTGTTTACAATTATATAAACATTTTCCAATTTGATTTGCTGCAATTTTTCAGGTTGAATTATGTTTACATTAATTGTTAGTATATTTAAACAAAACACATTTTATACGATTTAAGTTTTAATAACGAATTTTTATACATTTATGGAAGATTTAATATTATACGCATCAACAATTAACTGGAACTATTTGGAAAATTCAATATTTACTACAAGTAAAATGCGATTATTTTTGCGTAAATTATTAATGAAAATATTTTAATTCAATTCCTACATTAATTTTAGAAATATTTCCTAACGTGAAAGAATATTTTAAAACCGCTTGAAAAATTTTTGAGACTAGAGGAAAACGGTACTCTTCCGTTGCCATGACTCCCGGCACTTTCTATATCCATTAAAGTAGCCACCAACGTTTAGGTTTAATACGTCTTACTAATGCCAAGTTTGGCAAGTTGCGGCATGTAAAAATTCAAATTTCGAGTTCTCAAGTGTAGTTAAGGAATTTCATGTCATATTTCTGTAGGGAAAATGTGTTTGGGGATTAAAACAACAAGCAATATTTGTTCCATGATTTGTATACGCGTTGGGAGTGGACGGTGATGCCGACTCTCATGTGTAGTCCTCAATTCGAGACTTAGTTCTCAATTTTTTTCTTCAATTCGAGACTTAGTTCTCAATTTTTTTCTTCAATTCGAGACTTAATTCTCAATTTTTTTCTTCAATTCGAGACTTAGTTCTCAATTTTTTTTCTTCAATTCGAGACTTAGTTCTCAATTTTTTTTCTTCAACTCGACCCAAAGCGGTTTTATAGCAAGCATACGTTACAAACATACCTTTCTACTAAACCTAAACCTCTTTGTTTCATTTAAGTATTTTTGATAAAATGTGTTTCATTTGAATATTTTTGATGATTTAAATAATAGTTATAATTCTTAAAATTTAGCAAATGATGATTTGAATATATTTTTAACTTGTATACAAAAAATATCCTCACTCATTTCTTGTTTTTTTGTTGAATGACTTTTTTCTGTTAATTCTAATTAGAAATATATTCTTTGTTTCCTGTTGCTACATTGTGTTTTTCTAACTTAATGGAATATATGTCATATACGTTTCCAATACTTGACATCTTTTCTTGTTCTTGAACTCATGCCTTTCTCTGTAATTTAATGTATTATTTTTTCTTGCTTACTTTTTTTATACTTTTTATGGTATTCTAGCAATTAAATGCTCATATGACATATTTAGAAAATTATAAGTTCAAATGAATAACTTCTTCCGTTGCACTGAAAAAATTTAACTAACATCTTCCTTATCGCACGGCATCGGCATCAGGTCCAGAGGGTTCCAGGTTAGATACCTGATTTCATCAGTGATCCACCGAGTATTTGAGCTTAGTGCAGTATTAAATCTGACATCGAGAGTCAATCATCCTACCTCTAATTTGAAACAGAAGTTTGGAGGGAGGAGTGCTGATTCTGGATGCGTTCTTATCATTTCACTACAGTTTAAAATTGCGATGTCCGCCCCACCATCCCAGATAGCAAATAAAGCTCGTCTAAAAGGTTTTGGAAACCTTGTCGTCGGCAAGGGTAAAGGGTTGTCACAAAGGTTTCAATGACAAGGGTTGAACCTTTCGTTAAGATAGCGAAAAGGTTCGCTAGGCAACGAGGAACAACGTTTTCTCTAAGGTTTTTAGTAAGATTTCCCTAGGCTTTTATTACAATATTGTTTCAGGCTTTCCTCAAGCTTGTTTGAGGCCTTTCAAAAGGTTGTTAAGAGCCCTCTTTCGGCGGACAAAATAGATCCCCTCCCCCACTCCGAAGCCGTACTCTTACAGAAGGGTTCACCACCCTATTCTCACCCCCCTCTTCAAAGCTCTACTCCTACAGAGGGGTCCACCCCCTTTTTTATCCCCATTCTTCTGACTCATTTTAGAGTTATCTGTAATGCCAATTAATTAGATCAATTGGGAATCTTAATTAATCAAAGCTTAATTATTAATTTCAATTATTTGATTAATCTAATCATGTTTCTCCAGAACGGGCCTTTAATAAAATTAACTAAATTAAATCACATTTATTTCAGGACATTTAGTTTGATCACTGCCAAGGTGTTAATGATGCCTCTATGATAGAGAATGTAATATATCAAAAAATATGTGATTTTAATCTAGTCATGAATAAATTAGTATGAAACTCGTATCTGTACTATATTATACGAGAAGTATTATATTTACATGAGATAAATTTCATTGCTCATAATGAGTATCATGTTAGTAGCTAAATGCAAACAATTGTTTACTACTTTCATATCTTATTACTAAGAATTATAAAATTATATATTTATATCTTTTATATTTGCATCAATTAATTCCATTACCCATCATCAGCATCAGTTTGGTAGTTTAAAAGAAATACCAAAAGTTTTTCTAGCTTTTTTTATTTTGATATTTAGAATAATAAAATTATATATTTAAGCATTAAATTAAACAATTTTGTTTTATTTAAAACCCGAAGAATTAACGCTTCAATCCCATTCAACAACTAATTTAAAAATAACTGCAAAGAATGTCAATTGCGTTTAATTCGATACAAATGCGAAGACTTGGGGACCCGTTTAATCAAGGAATCGAAAAAGCCTTTTGATTTCTTTCTCCCTAGAAATCACAAATGAGCCAAATTAATTATCTTTCTGAGATTCTAAAAGAACTTATTGTTGGAATTATCCGCCCGATTCAGCTTTGTCGAGAAATCCGAAGAGACTGGCTTTTTAAATTCTGATATCTTTTATTCATTTGAAAATTTTTTCCAGATGCTTAGAAACAATGAAGTTGAATATCTAAATAAGATCTAAGTAATTTATGCATTTAAAATATTTTAACCATTTTGAAAACGTTTTGAGAAATGAAATCCACGATTATAATGGTGTTAGAAATTGAAGAATGTTTCAGTTCTTTCATATCTATAATTATTTTGCCAAAGAAAAATCTCCTTTGAGAATTTTAATTTAGCATGATATGCACCAACTATATATTGGTTTCAGGTTATTTTCTTTCATTAATATCATAAAATCAATTTTCTCAATAACTGGGGAATACTATTTCATGTACAAAATTTATAAATTATTTTCCAAAAATTCATTTCTCAGTTAAATGACAAAATATGCCCCTATCGAGTTCCGTTACAATCCTCTTTGAAACGGAATTCATAAAAAATACCAGCTTTATTGAATACTAAATTATCAATTTGACTATTATAGATTTTTTTAGTTTCTTTTCGAATGGCATCGATTTTGGAATTGAAGTTCTTAATGAAGACTAGTTTAATCCGATCTATGGTTTGTCAGGTGATATATTTTTCATTTTATTTCTTCGTTTGATGTTATAGATATGTGGTAAAATATTCTATGCGCAATCTGTATAACTTCATTCGATTTTTATAAATCATTCGTACTAATTTAAATAAGGAAATTCTTCATTTTTGAACTTCAATAATAAATTAAATTACTCGAGTTCCGTTGTTTCTGTGAAAATATTTTAAAATAATATTCTCAATAAATAATAAATGTTTTAGCAAATAATCTAAATACTTTTTTCCTTTTGACAGATATGCTTCGAAATTATAAGCAGACTTAAAATTTTGGTACTGTAATGTATTGCAGCATAGTATGAAGAATCGTGGAGCCTTCTTTATCAAATATAATATATTTATTGACGTCTTTCAAGGCACAAACATGAAAAACAAACACAAAAATATGTATAAATAATAACCACAAAGAGAAATTTTAATTAAAAACAATTTCAATTAAAGTTTTTTGGAGGAGGGAGAGGTTGTGATATTCGTAACGAATAAAAAAACCATATTTGTAGAATTATTAAAATATTTAAAGAAAGAAATTAATTATATTAAAAAATCTTTTGGTCATAAAAGAAATTAATTTAAAAATATCATGTGGCTAAAAAAGGAATTAATTAAAAATATCGTTTGGCATTAATTATTTTCTAAAGATTATAAAAATAGTTTGGCAACGATATTGTCTTTTGCTAACGTTGCCTAGCAACGAAAAAGAATTATGATTATGAGATTGAACATGAAATTCGATGTAAGTCAGTGAGTGTAACGTTTGTGATGGAAGTGCATGTGTTTTTTCCATGTTTGTGCTGTGGTAGACGTCCAATAAAGATATTATTTTTGATAAAGAAGGCTCCACGATTATTCATACTATGCTGCAATACATTACAGTACAAATATCATATGGCAGTTTCATCCTCCTAGCTCATTTTGTTTCTTGAACTAAGGTATTCGCTTGTGCATTCGCCTACTGAAAGACGAACTTATAAGAGTCATTATGCGGTAAATCGTCTCGTTTCAAAATTATGAATGAAAATAAGACAAGCAGTCGCTCATGAGCATATTTATTGAAAACTTTTAATGATTGTATCTTCCAGAGCATGGTAACAACTTTTGTAATTTAGTATGTGTGAAAAAATATAGACGTGAATTTATTGATTTGAACCTTGGAGTATTGTTCCTTGATTAGATTAGGAAATAATTTGAAAGGTAGTTTTTAAAGCTTAAGAAATTGGGTAAATTTCTAAAAAGAAAGTCACAGTCATAGCTCCTAAAATGGTCTTTTAGGCAACCGAGAGTTCAAAAACATCGAAATTCAACTAGATATTGAGAGGTAATTCTTCATTCACTAAAATTATTTTTCATGCATCTCTTTCGTATGCCGGAAGCTAAAATTCATAATACTATAATATCATTGAAGATCATTATTATATTTACTGCATTAAGAAAGTATCCATAATGGATAAATTAGATATATCTAATTAGATTTTATATATCTGAATCAAATATATGCAAGAAAAAAGAGAAGCAATAAATTATAATCAAAAAGTTTGAAACGGTGTATAATGTTACTTCACTGCTTGAATTATCTTTGCAAAAAATTGAATGTTGGGTGTTAGTGAAAATCATTTTTTTCATATTTGTATCAAAGTTTGGAAACTAAAGAGAACAAATTTATCGAAATTTAGGTTGACTAATATGTTTTACTCTTTTTCAGATGAATAAATTTTTTCAATGACTCTCTTACCACATCTACAAGCATTTTACATTATACTTAGCTTTGGACAGCTATCAAGGGATCTTTCAACACCTCTTTCAGAAGAAGTGATGACTTCATCCGAGGCTTATGGCATTCTTCCATATCCCCCTACGCTATAAATTTTAAAGTTCACCCCTGGAACTGGAAAAGGCTGGCGAAATGAAGAAAAAAGTAGATATTCTTCCCATTTATATAATGACTGATGTTCTCCTCTAAAACGCCAGGGTGACACGTCACAAACATCAGCCCTGTATGGGGCTAATGGACATTTCGTGTTTGAGATTTTCTGCGTCTTGTTTCCTGTTTAAAAGAGCGGATCAAAGAAGAAAAAGTGTCAAAACGTGTAATGGGTCCGACATTTGGCAGGGCAAAAAGGTAGGAGATAGTATGTTTCTCATGGTCTTTTCTGGGCGACGCTCCTACACGACACTTCTGCAGGAATTCTGGGTACTTTCATTGTTTACCACTGCGCTATTACTTGATGGACGGACCAAACGTGAATTAATGACCATGTGGCGACTGAGATATCTCAGATCTAAAGAAAAAATAATGTCCTGTCTTTCAGGATAAAAATGCCTATATTTTATTTTATTTTGCCCACTTAAAGTGAAATATTGCCTTTTATCTTAATTCTATCAAGCGGAGATTTATTTCACACTTTTTATACAATGTAAAATATTACTTTGGAGATTAAATTTATTTGCTGAATTTGTCTTCGTTTCAGCATGTAATGCGCTGATATCACATCTGAGAATGCTATGTAGGTAATGCGATACAGAAATTTTGCTTGTCCTAATTAAGCTATGTAAACACATTGTGAGCAGATATTTTTCAAGAAATAAAGCTCTTAATTTGCTCGAAATCAAATTACCAAAATAGCTTCAATATATAGTTTTTAAATTATGCAAACGTTTGCAAAAACTTAGAAAACTTTTAACACGGCATTTATAAAAAAAAAGTGATATGGTAGCATGAGTATTATTTTGATAAATAATATGTGCCCGTTATTATAAGGGATCAAACAAGTATTATGCTTTTTAATAAGCGTCTTTCGACGTAAGCTAATGCTTTATTTCAATAAACTGACATTTTATAGACAACGCACATCAGAAATTTTGTTTACGGAGTTCTGTTTGATTCCTTGAATGGCGTATCTCGTTATATCATATACGTTGAACATTATAAATGATTAATAATATTCACAAATTCACTTTATATTGTTATTTTGTCTTTCTGATGAACTAAGTAAAATTTCCATTGTACACTAACGCATTGCTATAGCTGTACACTTTTGTTCACTTCTGAAAAATAATGAACTTATACTTGAAATGAAAAAAATTGTATTTTACAACAGAATACCTATAACAAACCTCTAAAATTCTGTGACAAAATAACTGAATTTAGATACATTTATTTAGACATAATTTTATTAAAGGAAGTATGCATTTTTACTGTAGTATGCTTCGAAATAGCACTGTTATTTTTAAATTTTAATCAGTAAAAGATGTCATGTTCACTGTTGTATCACTCATAAATGTCAGATTTGTACATGACTTCAATGAAATATTGTTTTGGTTCAATGTATGACTTTGTTATTTTATCAAATACTTGTGCATCTTTTCCCATAAGATTTTAATCAAATTCTTCATTAGGAAGGTTTCAGAAAACATCCGGCTCAAATCTTGCATTTACTACTAACAAATAGGGAGCATTTATAAATTTTTGCAATGAAAACTTAACTTTTCTTGCAAATTTACAAACCTTTAATACAGCTCCATGTGAAATAGTATTAATATTATTAGAGAACTATATTATTATTATTATTATCACTTTTATTAGAGAATTACAATTTTATTTTTATTAGAAAACTGTATTATTATTATTATTATTAATTTTATTAGAGAATTATATAATTATTATTTGAGAACTATAATATTATTATTATTAGAGATTTATATTATTATTATTAGAGAGTATAACGATATACTTATTTTTCTTAGCCTGATGGTAATAGATTTATGAATTCTTGAGTCTCACTTACAACACTAAATGCAATTAAATATCAGTTGTGAAAAATGCTTTCTGTATGTATTAATTGAAATTTTGAAGACTTTTTTTAAGCAAACTTTCAATATCTTTTTCTGAATATTATTTTCAAGATTTATTAGAAAATAAACAAGGCGGGGGTTCCAAAAAGGTGTAGTAATGAAGTAAAGGTATAGGAATTCCCAAATATTCCACAATAATTTTTAGTTTAGTACACGCACATTTTTGGTAAATAAGTATTGGACATTCAAAACAGAATTATGTATAAAAAATAGCCTTTCCTTCTATCTAGTTTATGGCTACATATTACATTAGATTCGATTTAAATGCTCTTGCTTAATACTGTAAAAGAATATTCCTATAAATTCATTTATTTGAAAATTTTTTTCCACTTTAAATCTGATAAACAGCTTACAGATAAATTATTATTAAATCAAAATTACATTTTTTACATACAGTGTATTCGCATTATTGTCAGATTGTAATAAATTGTGTGTATCTTTAAAGGGAAATACTGTATAAAATGTTCACAGCCTATGTCAAGTTTGTGCGATAGAGTATACATACAGGGTATCCCAAAAATGTGAAACAAGCGTTTATTTCTTTAAATATAGATCCTAGACATATACTTCAAATTACAAATTTCATCAATTAAGGTGAAAATTTGTTTGAAAATATATTGATATCCAAAGGGATTCATAATAAAATGTTACAAAGATTAAATTTTTATTCGGTCCCTTTAGAGCAAAAATGTCAATAGTGAAATGTCTGTCTTACATTCACCTATTCACAAACATAGTTGCCTGCTTCTATCTGCAAAAATTACAAGACAAATTTAGTGACTCAAACCACTTTTCCATACCTCTCACTGCTGTTTCATGCAGTGTTTCGATGCACATTTTAGAGGTAATATGTATATTTCAATAAATCATTTATAGGGCGGAATCAGGAAATAACAATGTACTTGTTAAATCTAAAAAATATTCAAATAATACATTAATTGAAATATTTACGAAATTAGTTCAACTTTTGAACCTTCGAAAATATTTAAACCAGTGACCGCTCATCTGCTCAGAAACAAGCAGAGCTAGAAAAATATTACTAGAATACAATTGCAATACAATTTTTCAAAAATAGCTTTACCTTCAATAGTCCAAACTTGAGGTTCTAATTATCTTAACTGTATTTTAGAAAATTACAGTCTTTTTCTTTTCGAAGAGAGACTTTTAATAACAGAAATCGAATATATAGAAACCAGCCAAGTTCCCGTTGAGGCAACCTACAAACAGCCAATGAGAGAGAAAATAAAAGCAACAACAAAAAAAAAATCAAGAGTGAGATGCCGAACAGTGGGTGAAACTGAAGTGGAAAAAAGAGCATTAGTTGCCTAATGCAAAACAGGAGTATCCGAAAATCCAGTTCTGGCTAATCTCAAAGGCAGAAATGATAACTATTCACCTTGTCCCATTATGTCACTTAGTTGGCCGCAATGAGCGAATTTTGGGGCTTTCCAAAACTATTTGGAGTGCAGCCCCATCCTGTGTCTGCCTTACTTTTTCATTCATTTTCTGTTTTCTTTTCTTATTTTTATCTTTTCTCGTTGATGCCCCGACTCTCAGAGTGGAGAAGTTAGCAAATAACAATTGAAACGAAAATACGAATTTTTAAAATAATGTTAATGAGTTCTGCAACTCTAACGGACGAGTCGTCACTGCCTTTAGGTAAACCTTAATAATACGTACAACGCTGACAGCAAATAATTTAATATTATTTTTTGATATTAGGCTATTTTCCCGTTCTATGTTGAATTTAATTGTTTTAAGTCATCCTTCCATTCCTTATCAAGTCGATAGTTGCAACTGGCGGCCAATGAAACTGAATAATAGTATGCGTCATTGGCAAATTTTCTTTCAATCCATTTTGATTGGATGATGCACCTAGGCAAATCTTGGCATCTTGTTTTTTTATGTTTAAGAAATTTGCATTTCTCCAATAAACATCTCCATGTAAATTTTTGAGCAGTCCCTTGAAATTTATAAATTAATATATCTCTGCAAGTGTTGCAGATAGAATCGTGGAACTTAGTTTAAACATAGATGAGTGTAAAAGGGAGGAGCATTTCACTTATTGACATTTTGTTCTACGGGAACGTACAAAAAATTTAATTTTCTTAAATTTTTATTTTCAACTTCCACAGAAGCCAAAGTGGTTTCACACAAATTCCTACCTTATACATTGTAATTGGAAGTATATGTCTAAGCGCAATATTTAAGGAAATAAATGCTGGATACACTTTTTTGGGACACCCTGTGTAGTAAGTAGTAAGCAGCAATATATTTGGTCGAAAAATTAACGTATGGAACCGATTTTCAAAATTTCTAATACTCATAGTTCGTAAACCAAATTTAGGTGAAACCACATTATATTAAAATATGCGGAAAGCAATTATAGGTTTAAATACAATTAAGAGTAGGAATGAAAAGTTCTTTAGTATTTAAAGGAAATTTTTTTCCATGTCTTTTTGATATTTCCAGATCTCAAGGTGAATTGTATGGGTAGTTAATCGTGCGGAACTAGAGATAATAAAGTATCATTTATCATTTGAATGTGAAGATATTTTTAATCAAATTTATAATAAGAGTACCTGAATCTTTCACATATTTTATAAGCTTGATAAACACTGGAAAGTTACTGTTAAAAGTATTTTCGTGTTTGGGAGCACTACCTGGGACAAAAGCACTACCTAAAAAAAAATGTCTTAGGAAGCCTTACGAAGGACCCAAGCGCTACATTATCCATCCTTCGGACGCATTTAATCTGTGAGATGAAGCACCATATTTTTTGTGACTATGTGCGGAATTTACCGAGAAAAGCTTGGGGCATCTAATAGCTTCCTGGCTTATAGCTCACGCTAGGGTATCGTGGTTTTTTCTCTAGTACTCTTTCATGTACGTGAGGCACACGTTAATCTGGTAGAGGAATTGAGCCCGATTACGTTTGTATTTTTGATTTCCCAATTTTTCCTCGATATCTCTTTTTATATACCTGCTAAAGATCATATAACTGCGTCCAAGCTCTTAATTCAATTATATTGATCGTTATTTGCAATATATTGTTTCAAAAATATTGAATTATTTAAAGCTCTCATAGACAACAGTTGTCGTTGCTAAGGGAGCTTACGGGAAAAGAAACGTCAACACCCTCCTAAAATTCTGGATATTTTGTTAATTGAAATTGCAAGGAAATACAAAAAAAAGTTATTTAAAAGCGCAAATATATTTCAGTTTGAATATCTTTTCCTGAGGCCTAAGCAAAAATTTAGCTATTTATCTCACAGATGAGTTGCGCCCGTACGTGTTAGCAATGATAATGCGCCTCACCAAAGGTTAAATTATATTAATATAATCAATATTTCTCCCTGAATAACAGAAATTTTAGAAGAGTAGGTACGTCACATGTTAAGAAACATTAAACTTAAAAATGAATTATTTTTGAACTCTGCTTTTTAAAATATTCTGTTTATTTTATATAAAAACATAATTTTGCATTTCTGTCTGCATAAATTACAAGTTTTTTACATAGTACATGACATGCAATGAATTTATCAAATGAAATTCCAAAAACTTGGCTATTGTTTTTATTATCAAAGTGACGGCAGAAGGGATTATCTTCCTTTGACATTCTTGTATACTTGCATAATAATGCACGTTCTCTGTAAAGTTTCTTAGAATATTAAGGTATCCGACTAGGTTGAAAAATCAATTTTCGAAGAAAAATTCAGAAACTTTTTTTATGATCTGAAAGTAAAGTCACGGCTTTTAATATTCTAAAACAGTCTTTGTTTTTATTCTTATATCTTGAATATTTTATTTCTTGGTATTTATTTGAACTAATGTGTTATTATATTTTTTAAATGCGTTTTCTGAAAAATGAAAATTTCAATAAAATTGGTCCACGGAAAACGTGATATCTGCAAAACAATTCATTAAAATTCATTAATATTTGGTACATATGTGTCACAACCCTTTGAGAGTGTAATAGAACGCAGAATTTATGATAGCGTTATTTAGTCATGCTTTACAGTCACTTTAAGTTCTAAGCATAGGACAATTTTGGCGAAAATGCAATGTCGCCAATTTGGAATGTTCATAAAATATTTATTTTTAAAGTAAATTTTAATCTTGTCGTCTATTGCATTCGCGATAGTTTAAGAATTACACACGTGAAATGAAAATTAAATATGTCCCATATTTTCTCAATTATGCTGTTTTTCTTAGCAATGAAATTTTTATTAAAATTCTTGAAAAAAATTATTATTTTCAATAACTACTGATGATATATGAATTTTTATTTCTAATTGTGACTATTTAAGCCTATTTTTGTTATTGATATCTGTAAGTCTTTTATTGCACATGCTTTTTTAAAACTTTTCACCGAACCTAGTCGGGTACCTTAAAGAAAAATGAGTATGCATTTTGTTTCTCTTCCTTTTGACAGAGTGCATCCCAAACTAGATACAGATTTACAATTCTGGAGTGAAGACAGCATATCGAATTTCATTTATGTAGCTTCTTGCGTTTTTCAGTTATCGCGATCACATAGTGTGATTGACAGTGAAACATTTAGCAGTTTGACACATCTTGGAGATATCTACAAATCTGATGATCAAATCATTTGCCAAATTCGATCTTTTTAAAACGCTGCGTTTTTGAATTTTGTGTAGATATGTATATACAGGCAAATTTTCCAAGATGGAATTTTTCTAAAATTTAGTATAAATCTACAGTTAAAATGATAAAACCACGTGTCAAATTGCAGACTTTCAAGCTTGCAGAATTTTTGAATAATCGTGTTCACAGAGAAACAGATTATATTTCCAGAATTGCTTTTTCCCGACTCGGGAAGGTTTAAAACGTGAAGAATCATCGGATCTCGAGGTCGAATGTTTTTGATGATTACTATATTTGCACATTCTATATTTCATATCCTAGAAAATAAAAGGCTTTTCATTCCATTATATTCATATATATGGCAATTCTGAATCATTTACACTGAAAAGTTATTTCTGCGATTTTGTGTCGATTCACGCAGAGAAATTAACGAAAACGTACTTAACCAAGCTGACAGACATTACTTCCAAAATGGCCGTCGCTCGAAAACCAACGAAGGGAGTAATATCTTCGTCAAGTGTTGGAGACAAAACGGAACAGAACAGCATTAAATTTCTTTGAAAGGTCCCTTTCTTCCCCAAAACAGCTGACAATGACATATCGGTTGCGTGTCAGAGAGCAATTTTTACCGGCGCAAGACATCATACCTATAGTTTTCTTTCGTTTTTATTATTTCTCGTACAATCATTTTTTCCAATCATAACACGTGTTGGGATATAGGACAAGAGCTCACAGAAGCACACAGCTTGAAGTTTGTGATAAGAAATATTGGATTATATCATGAGACCATTGTCTTATTCCTATTGTTTTCGCACATTTTCTTTATGTCTTTTCGCACCAGGTCGTAAGTATTTCATTTGGGATGTCCTGGAACAAGTAGTTTTCTTTTTAAATTTTGGGTTATATATATATATATATATATATATATATATATATATATATATTTTATAAGTACCATAATATTTTTACTTTCCTCTTTCTTTTCTTTTCTTCCACCAAGATGTAAAGATTATTTATTTTATCAATACAGCAAGAACTTTTTAAATCAACGGAAGTTATAATATAATATGTTTTATTTTATGAGATTTATTTCATTAGGTCAATATAAAAAAATAACAGAATTCTTCCACATTTCCATGCAATAATAGCTAATAAAAGTTTTCAAATGTCTTTACATTGGAATGGTTTTACGTTTTGAACATTAATAGATCAAAATACAGCTTAAAAGTGATCGTCAATTTGGCGAAGTCAGAAATAAAAACTAAAAAGGACGAAATATTCTTGATTCCGTTTAAAAAATACTTTTAGTACGAAAAGCAAATGTGAATTTTATACGTGCGGTATTTTCTGTACTTCAAGTAACATAGAAAAATACTTCTGAAAGAACAACTAAATCTATTCATCATATTTAATTTTAAAATAACTCCAATCAATATCAAGATACGACTCCCAAATAATTGATTAATGCCATATTTCCTAAAAATTAAAATAATAGAAATTAAATAATTCTGAAAATGTACCACATTAAATATTTCCTTAATTAATTCAACAAGATTGAAGCATTCCAAAAGATTGAATAATTCCACAAGATTGTTGCATTTACATAAAGTATTTACTTCCTTATATAGTGAAAAATTAAAACTTACTTATTTTAAAGTAATAATCTCATTTCTTCATACTTATTCTTTGCGTAAACAGTTAAAACAAATGGCACAAAGATTAAATACTAATAAGAAGTAGTTACTGCTGCTGTATTCTCTATTTGATAAATGGATGGTTTATGATACAGGGTGTCCAACAAAGGACTCCCTCATTTTAAAATTAAATAATTCGGCAACGGAGATCGATAGAAGAACGAAACCAGTGATATGCTTAGTCTGAAAGCCGTAAAAATCTGATACAAAAGTTTCAAAATTAGTTATAAATGTTGCCGACAGGTGGCGCTGCAGGTTGTAATAGCTATTCAGAATCCGATAAGAAATCTATAAACTGTCCTTGGCAAGCACGAAAGATGCCTAATTTGAATCGATTGTGATGTGATTGCAACGATTACTTGCAAATGACAATTTATAGCTTTCTTCTCGAAATCTGAACTGTGATTACAACGTACAGCGCCACCTGTCGGCAACATTTATAACTAATTTTGAAACTTTTGTAACAGATTTTTACGGCTTTCAGACTAAGCATATCACTGGTTTCGTTCTTCTATCGATCTCCGTTGCCGAGTTATTTAATTTTAAAATGAGGGAATCCTTTGTTGGACACCCTGTAAATAGTTACTTTATTAATGAAAGATAGAAGTGCAGATATTTATTGTACGTTTATGAAAATTAGAATCGTAAATATAATAAAAACAAGTTTTAATTATCTCTTTCAGATTTTGTTATGTTTTGAATGGGTTCCTATTCATAGATTAAAACTTTATTTTTCATAATTTGTCATCAGTTACTTGTTGATTTCGGCTCAATTATTTTATAGAAGGTAGAACTGTTCATTAATGGATAAAGGAAGAATATTTGTATACAGTGTTTGTACTCTTTTGATTTATTCTTCCATCAATTACTGATATAAAATTTAACATGAAGTTGAATTTTTTTTCTTAATCTATTAAGAAGATACTTTTTATTTAATTTATTTATTTTTATTCTTCTGATAAAAGAAGTTTAGCTTTATCATACAGAAAGAAAGGTTGCAAAAATGGAACATTTAAATAATTTTAAACACGTTCAATTCTAAGTTCTTAGTTGGGAAAATTAGTTGTTGCGAAGGAAAAAAATTGCGATATATCTTATGGTATATCGATTGGCTTTTCATTTCTGATAGCATTTTGAACTTTAATTTTTAAATTGAACCTAAAGCAGAATGACATTTATATTAAATAAAACAATGTTTACGAACATACTCTTTAAAAATCATTGCTTTCGGAATATCAAAGTTCAGTAGAGACATCCCTAATGTCAGATGTGAGTAATCGGAGGATAAAAGTAAGGATTTTATAATTTACCCAATCCAATTTCAAATAAGACAAATAAGCTTTGAAAAATTTAGTGTCGCTATTATAAACACGTAGAACAATAGATTTAAGCTTTATTGGGTGAATCAGATTGTTAAAAGCTGAAGTAGAACTTTATTTGGAAAAGTATTCGTAAACAATTTTGATTTAATATAATTTCCATGTAAATGTCTGAATTAATAATTCGAAACAAAAATATATCCACTATGAAAAATGGCTTTTAAAAATAATAAAAAATCATAGGGGGAGGTCTCAAAGTTCCAATAATAATGCAGTTGTTTTAAAAATGGTTGGTAACTATTTGTCATTACTGAATTCTGTTAATTATAAAAACAAAAGTTAAAATTATCAAGTAACAAATAATAGCATACCATATTTATTTTATATAATTTCGTCTTTATTAATGATAATATCAAGAATAAATAAAAGTCAGCAAAAGGAATGACTGTATATGAAATATCTTTCAAAGTTGATAATACGGGAATTTTAGGAAATATTTTAAAGATGAGATTACTAAACTTTGAATACTAATTGTAAAATAAAGACTAAAAGTATCTTAGGAGATAGCAATATTTAAATAAAACATCTTACTTATTTGTAAAATTTTACGTAATGTGTTATTAATGTTTTTACAGGAGCAAAGTCTTCTTCATAGAATACAGTCTTTTCTTACTTAACTACACCATTTTCTTTCTTTTAATGTGGAAGCATCAATTTCAATGACTTAAACGTCATAATTCAGCTACTTGTTATTAATTTTCAATAAATGGTATTATTTAAAATAAAATATAAAAATTATTTGATGAAAAAAAGTTTTATTACTTGATATTTCACCTTTTAAAAAGGCTTTCCTCTTTGCTTCCTTTAACTATTAAATTCTATTTGCAAACACATTATAAGAAATATTATGTGTCTAAAAAAAGAATAAAGAAAGAAATAAGTATAAGTTAAGTATAAGTAAAAGAGTAAGTACAAAGCAAAACCAAACGCATTAAAAATTCTATGTTTATACAAAATTTATCAATTTGGCATTTTAAGATTATACTTTATTCTATCATTAATTTACATTTGCACGCAATGAAAACAATCCACACTAAAAATTTATTCCTTGCAAGGATAATGCTTTCTGTTCCCGATAAGAGAAATTTGTGCTTCTTTTCATATTATTTGAGACGTTAAAAAAATAAATAATTGTCGCAATTTCAGTTCACACCCATCATTCATTTTCTTTTCACATAAATGTTTAATGATGCAGACATTGAATTCTGTTTCTAAATAACGCAGACTTTCTTAGTTCCTACTCACTGATACCATAAAATCTATTGCCATATTCCTAATATTAAAAAATTATAGTTAATACGTTTTTATTCTCTAATAAGTTATATATATATATATTATAAATGGTACATTAACAATATTTTCCTTATAAATGCATGAGGATAATGTTATTAAAGTATATAATGTTCGTATGATTGCATGAGAAACTTATTAATTTTAAGTCAGTAAATTAATAAAGAAAATTATTCAGTGATTCGACTTGAACAAACTACATACTTTACTTAATATATAAAGAATTTATCTTACGGTTGGGTTTACATTCGTTCAACTTTGTAGATTAAGTCTGTATTTTATTTGTTCCGTAATCAATTGTAATTATTTACAAGAAAATGCAATTAACTGGACTGTAATTTTTAATTTTTATGTTTCCGAGATTTCTTAACTGATTAACAAATTCAAGAAAAGAAAAATGTTACATTCATTAAAGAAAATTAGAAAGACAGGTATATTTGTTCCATGATATTTAAAGACTTGTGTTTGAAAAAAATTAGGAAAAATCAGTAAAATATTATTTCAGAAATTATTTTATCTTCGACAGTAATAAGAAAAAATGTGATGAGTTTTAGTTAAAATTCTTATCTTACAAGAAAATTTTCAATAAAATGTCATTTATAATGATACAATAATCAACTCAAAACAAAACTACAGTATTTAAAGCTTTGCAGGAAGGGCTTTTGATTACTGAATAGTAAGGAATGCATTGCCAACTATTTGATAAAATCATTCTAAAATTATGCCATGGAAGTCTAGATTATAAATAAAACGCCCTGCCGAGTTTCCCCTTTACAAGAATGGTACAATGGTAGATGTCCTGGATGGAATTTGGACTCCCCTTTTGTTAGTAACGAGCAGACTGATTTTTCTGACTGATCAGCTTCCACAGTACACTTACATTTATTCCTGGCTGCAGAGAATTGCCAATTCACCGAAAGTGTGCGACAGACCAGGTGTAACCGGGTTATATCCTGTCTTGTCAGGGGCTGGACAAATCTGATATGCATGAGCAACTTTCAATGGTAATGGAGTTTTTTCAAGGCGAAAGATTTGGTGGACTTGATCTAGTATGGGTCTCGAGGAACTGGCAACTAGAGCTGAACGATGACCAGATTTCATTGTCGCGGTATATCGTCTAAGATAAATTGATATTTCTCGATATATCGATATATATTATTTATATTTTGAGATATCAAATTATAAATCGGAAAGTTAATCAGAATTCATCAAAATAAAGGAGTTAGTTTCAATGAATGTGAGAAGAATCTAAGGGAAATCTGCGTAGAAAAAAAA
Organism: Araneus ventricosus; assembly: GCA_013235015.1. NCBI lineage: Eukaryota > Metazoa > Arthropoda > Arachnida > Araneae > Araneidae > Araneus > Araneus ventricosus. The sequence continues at coordinate 3,985,180 of BGPR01000003.1, read as the reverse complement.
GAAACTAAATAAAACACAGAAAGAAATAAAATATTATAACTACCGTAATGAGGCAATTTCTTTTCGGAAATGATATAGTTCAAATTTTGGCAATCTATTCCCCTAAGTCAAGATTTGGCGTCCAAAGCGCGAAAAATCAAAACATATCGTGGCAATCAGTCGCTCTGGCTCAAGTTGAGATTTGGCGATGATATCGCCAGAATCGTGGTGGCGATGATATCGTGACGGGTTTCAAAACACACGAACAGTTTGTAGTGATTGGTAATCAATCATCCTAACTGAGTACTTGTAAATTTGTTCAAAAACTTGATTAGGTTTTGTGTGCTGATGAACGGATAGCGCACGCAGGGGGCCTCTCCATAACCAGAAATGAGTGGTCATCAATCTTTTCGTTTTTTTCTTGGAATCGAGAGAGGGTAGTTGGAAGGCATAGACGATGGGCAGAACTTGGTACTTGGAACGAGGCTGAGGTGAGACGATTTGATCGCCGCTATATAGATATGTCGATTTTTTAAACAATCGAGATCCAAAAATTGATTTCTTTCGAAGTATCTATTTCTTTCAATAAATCGAAAATTGGCACAGCCGTACTGGCAACACTCGCAATAAAAATATTTGAGCAAAATAAAGACTATACTTTATTTTGTTGCCGACACGCAATCAAGCGCACAAGAATGCAAATGGCACTAAATGCTACAGTTTGACAGAATTCTTCAGAAGCATGTTTCATCATACCAGTTTTGAATAAACGTTCTGTAAAAATATCGGAAGACTAATGGAGCTTGCATTAAACGTGAAAATTAGTGTGAAATAAAATACTTTCATTGAAAATTCTATATAAAATTACATTCTTTAATTGACAAGTAACAATTAATTTAGTTTCTTTTTCTTTTTACGATTTCACAAAAGGATACTTTTAAATAAACATTTCTCAGCTTTAATAAATTTAGTAACAGAAGCATGCATTGATAATATTCTCTGGGAATAAATGAAATGGAAAAAATAGGTTTTCCAGTTACAATTTTCAGAAATATCGGCTCTAATTGACATCTTAAATACATATGCATTTGTATGGTTATGACAATTGCTTGGTTCTCAGTACTTGTTTTGTGCATTTATATACTTTCAAAATAAATTTTTCGTTTCTTGAAAATGACTTCCTATTTTTATCTTTCATTTGTTATGATAGAAAATTGCTTGTTCGAGTTTAAGAGTTCATTTCATTTCAACATTTTAGAGCTGTGATTTTCTAAATCTATATAAGTGCTGCAGTTGCTAAGTCAGTTTTTATTTTGTTGTTAATGATTTTTTTCTGCATAAAAATTGGTTGGGGACTTTATCATTTTCGGAAATCAAGATAAACTTTAGGAAATCAAGAAAGATATTCATTACTTTGAACTCAAGATATACTTGAAGAGATGAAAAATGAAATTTATTACTTTTATTACTCCTGCAAGTACAAGGAAATATACCTTTGAATAACTTAATTAATATGTACTTTAAAAATCAGAAGCCTAGCAATATCAGATTATTTTGTTCCTGATACAAAAATATTAATTTTGTGAAAATTTCAATTACATGATTTTGTAAAAGAAAAACTATATCCTAATTAATTAAAATAAATTATTTCACAAATGAAAACAAAATCTGACGAAGTACAAGAAATGCGATTTATTATTGTGAGTTTCATGTCTATTCTGTGCTATCCCAGCTAAAAAAAAATCTGCAGAATATCTGAAGGTATTTGGAAATTGTTTTCTTCAGATTTTCTGCTGAAAAAAAATGTAGTATATCTGAAGAAAACTATGTTCAAATACCTTCAGATTTCCTGCAGAAAAAAAATGTAGAATATCTGAAGAAAAATATGTTCTATATACCCTCAGATTTTCTGCACTCAAGGATTAATTTTTAATTTCAATTGTAATTGAACTTACTTGCACAATGCCGTGACAAAACATCAAGCTCATCCTGGCCGGGGTTCGAACCCGCGTTTATGGAGTTGGTAAGCAGGAACACTAACGGCATGGCCACGCCGGACTTCACGAGATGGGCGTAAAATAATCAATTTGAATTTTAGCGCCACCATAGCTCTAGTGCGCCATTTAGTGGTGTAAAAAGCAACCATGGTCAGAATACGTGTTTCAAATTCGTAGAGATGAGTAATAGATGAGATTAATAATATTTTTGTTCAATAATTTAGATTCTCTTTTCAATAAATTCGTTTTCACCTTCTATCTTTCTGATAATCCTTCTATGCATCCAAAGGGCGCAATCTCCACTTTTCCCTCCTTTTTGGAGGAAAATAGCTAGTCAGAAAGGCAGTTGGAAAACTAATTGCAAATTAATTAAATCATCGAGGAAATGTTTAAAATGGTGAAACCACAAATATTTATTTTAAAGATTAATTTAGAATTCATTTTTTCATTGGCATATTTAAAAAATTTAGTGTCTAAGACAATTTTCGATAGGGAATTTTTTTTCTGCTGATGCATTCCTTTTCTATACAAGTAATTGGTCGATATCATTAATTGAAAAAGGAACTGATGAAACTCCTGTCTGCTGTAAAATTTAAAAAATCCCTTTTCGGCAAGCTTGAAGGCAAAGGCAGATTCCTTTACGTTAATGTTACAAAAGTATTAAAATATTACATATTGATCAATACAGACATAGCCAATGACTTTATTGTTTCTATACATTGCACTATTTACGCTGTGATTCTGTTTTCTTGACATTTAATTTTTAACTATATCAAGGTTTTATCATTCCATTTTTCATTCCAAAAAGTTATGATAGATTTATTGGTCAGTACATTGGTCATTTTCTTTTATATCTCAACACATAATCATTCAACAGATAGGAGTCATAAAGAAATAAACATCTCAGCAGTGCAAATATCTCCTAGATAACATTAAGCTAGCCTATCTGAAACAGTAACAAGAAATTGACCCTTGAAACGAATGAAAAAGATTCTAGACTTAAAAATTAATTTATTTAATCTAGGTTACAATATAATTGTGCGAAAATTACTTTGTCATATGGTAAAATCACATGACATGAAACACTTAAATACTACTAAAATGGGCTCATTTAGAGAACTCCCTGGTTACAAAGATAATAGTCACTAAATTCTTAACATATAAGAGAATAAAAATTATTAAACGTTGTAAGTGGCAAAGTTAATACGTGTATTTAAAGCATAGGATATGAATGCAGTCAATTTGAACAGTAAATTTAAATCTCTATCGCCGGTTAAAACCAAATACTCAGGCAGAAAATCCTAAAACAATTTTAAAGTTAAGGAGATATTTTTCAATATAAAAAAGGATAACGGGAACTCTTATTTAAATATCTATCGTTTTTGGCTATTTTATATTGATTTTAATAAACAAATCATGGTCCCGCCATGTTTAGTTAAATATCAAATTAACTGTTTGATTAATTAAAATGAACTATTTGCTTAATTACAGTTAAATAACTAATTGTTACAAAATCTTCACTAAAACATTTTTTATGGCTCACAATATTTGACAGCAATCTTTATCTTATAATTATCTAATAATTATCTCTGTATGTATGTTCCATATCTTTTACTAAACTACTGGACTGATTTCAATCAAACATGGAAACTTTTTATTTAAGAAAAGAGAAAGGTCACCTTAAAATTTTCAAAGCCGAAAAGATGCTTAAAATTTCACTTAATTAAAAATTAAGCAAGAAGTTTTTCCGCAATGTCTTTCATTTCCATAAATTTGTTTCTCTCATTTCAATATTTTTTCAAAATTAATTTGAAACTGAATTCGTAACAATATTCTTGTTGAAGAACAACAATAATGCGAAAAACTTTTTCAGAAGGAAGAATGCTAAAAAAATTTTTTTAACTGTTGACGATTAACAATTTATATCGGGACCAAACTATTGATTTATTTCATGCTTTAAATTAATGAATAATTAACTAGTGAATTTATTTGTTTCAAAATATCCATTAAAACCTTTCTTTTACTTTAGGAATTGTTAACAAAATTTGAAGTACCTATATAACAAATAATAATGTATGGAGAAATCTTCTGTTTTAAAAAATCGTCTGTTTCAATTGATATTCTAATGTTAATGAAAAACGTTTGAGGTCAGAAAAGGAATTTGAATATTATAATATTTATACAATAGTAATTTTAGATTAAAAATATTAAACATGAAAACATTTTAATCCGGAGCAAAGCAGTTATATCAATTGGTTTACCGTATAAAAAGTGGAAGTGAATGTGACTGATGGGAAATCATAACTTCTAAGTAATTCTTGCTGTCAAAAACTTTCAGTTTAAAAATAGTTTGTTATGATAAGTTGAAAATTCCTCTAATTGAAATTTTCTTTCCATCTTCAATCGGAACGGAACTACGGGGAAAAGGTAAATTGAGGGGAATTGAGCATTGCTTTTCAGCTCATAACTTCTAAGCAATTTTAGCTGTTAAAAAAACCTGTAATAGAAAAGTTGTTCGTTCTGATAAGGTGATAATTCGCCTAATTAATTTTTTTCCTTTCTTTAGTCGTAGAATTCAATTATTTTTCCTATATTTAGGCATTTTAGCTCATAACTTCTATAAAATTGTAGCTATCAAAAAAGTTTCGATACAAAAGTTGTTTATTATAAAGAGGCAATTATTCGCCTATTTTGAGTTTTCATTCTATCTTCAATCGTAAAGGAATTATGGGAAAATGAAATTTTCAGTCCCCCACCATTTCCACCCCCTTTTAGCTGGTTAGCCCATCTACAAACTCTGTCGATATTTTCACCGACCTTACAACATGTACCTCGCCGGTTAAAATCTAATCAAAATTACTCTAGTTATCGTGTTCACAAGATAACATCGGCAAAACCGTTATATATATGTCTCTACTAATAATAAGAAAAAGAACATTTTGCCTTCTATTCTCATAAGGATTAGAGCTACAAGAATGAAAGCAGGTGGAAGAGACTGCAAATGACGATAGCTTTCGAACAAGGGGTAAAATGTATAGGTTAAAACGTACTTTAAGTTAAGGGGAGAGGAGGGGAAGGTGGGTAAATCACTTTTCAGCTCATAACTTCCAAGCAATTGCAGCTATCGAAAAAGTTTAAATGCAAAAATTGTTCGTTATGATAAGGCAATAATTCGCCTAATTGGAATTGTCTTTCTATTTGCAATTATAAAGGAATTATGGGAAAATGAAAATTCCCCCCCACACACCATTTCCACACCCTTTGGGCTGGATAACCCATCTACGAACTTGACCGAGATTTTAACTATCCTTACAACATATCAAACGCTGGTTCAATTTAAATAAAAATTGCTCCAGTTATCGTGTTCACAAGATAACATGGGAAAAAGCGTTATACATATATATAAACTCTTTAACGAAGGCTGCTTTTGGGTTCTAGGGGTCATGATCGGTGAAGATCTGCAGAAATTTTCTGAAAGTCGCGTCATGAGAACCATTGCAATAGGTAGACTTCCTATAAGGAATCTACCTAACAATAATGATAATTACATTCTAATTTTATTTTATATCCTTTGGAAAATAAAGTTGCAATATTAGAAAATATCGTGCAAAATATGTATTTAGAGAAAGGCAGGTATTATGAAATTGCAGTTAAATCTTCAAAAAATGAACAGATTATTGGTCCAGTTTAATGATGTTATGAAAATCTGCGAAATAGCTGCAAACAGAATTGAAGACAAAATACAGATTTTTTCTGTCTTCAAAAAATCTGCAGAATATTTAAAGAAAAATATAATAAGAATTTTTTGCAGGTTTTATGCAGATTAAATTGAAGAAAAAAAAATGCTGAATTTTCTGTCTTCAAAACATCTGCAGAAATCTTAAAAAAAACTTCAATTTTTTTTCTTCTGCAGATTTTTTTCAGCTAGGATGGTAGTTCTTTGTGTAGAGTAAAATATTTCTTAAATTTATTCCACTTTCCTTTTGATATATAAAAAAGAAGATTAAGAATACATATGCTTCCAGGCCTTAGTTCCCCATAGCTTCTAAGAAAATGAAAAATATGCACATATTGTGGGGTTCACTAAAGCATTTAGAATTTATAAATGTGAGTAGGATCGGAATCATATAACATCGCAGCAACTAAAGAGTCTTTTTATTACGTGCAAGAGCTTAAAGACGAAGAACGTAACTGAGATAAATATTTTTCATTTATAAAAATAGGCACGTTTGCGAAATGCACGGAGATTACAGGTTTTTGAAATTGCACTCTCGAGCTGTTACGTAAAGTGACATAACAAGAAACTGGTGAGGGGTTTATAGATGCTTCGGAGACAGTGAAGACAATATATTTGTGCCTATTGTATATTTTTAAAGCCAGAAATCGTCGAATAAGACAGGGAGGGCGGAAAAAATAACTTATCTACCCGGATGTCATTTACTCTCCCTACGCCACTAGTAACACATTCTTGACATAGTCCGCAAATAAAATCGTGAACTTTTTGAAAGATTTCCAGAGAATTTGCATACTGCATACAGTTATTAGACACTAGATTTCCAAAAGCTAGGTAAACTCTCTCGTTGTTCTTATTTCGTTTTAGAGTTTATGAAATTCACGGCTAAAATTGAAAAGGACACCATTGCGTTCATGCCACATATCAAAGCGCAGAAACGTCGAGACTTTCCACTTATCCACAAGTTCTGAGAAACCTCTTCCAGAAATATTAGAAACCTCTTCTACCCGGGCGTTCAGGCATGAAATATATGCCTATTGAGTGCTTTGCCTAAAATAGGCGTATTAAGCACTGCTTAAGCGACAGGAAACGAATACTTACATCATATATTAGCTCAGAATGGGTTTTCCAACCACATAAGCGGCTTAAAGGTGACGTTTCTTACCCTGGAGATTTGTATGATTTCGATTGGTCCACAAAATTTATACACCTACATAAAGTTTGTACACTCTCCAATGAAATAATTACCCTGCATATTTGAAATTTAAACCATTTTATTAAAGACTAGCTGTTATTCCCGGCGTTGTTCGGGATTAAAATACTTTTATGTTTAATATTTTTAATGAAAAAACTATTTTTGTATAGAAAATTATAATACATAAAAATTCCTTTAGCGTCTGAAACGTTATACTTCGTTCATACATAGTGAAGTATAAGAAGGATTTTCACAAATGTTTTGGGACAATTAATTAAATAATTAAATTTTCATTAATAAAAAGCGTGAAAATAAACCATATCAATAGTTGTTCCTGATATAAATTATGAATCGTCTGCTTTTAAACTTTCTTTAGTATTTTTCCAGAATTTTGTTTATATGTTCTAGCAACAGCTCTTCATACGTATTCTTGTTTTCAACAAAAAATACATTGCTACAAGTTTTGAAATGAAATAAAATAGCTTTTCAGTGAAATTTGTATCACTGAAAAGCTATTTTTTAAAATTTCATATATTATAAAAATAGTTATTTTTTGCATAACACTTTTGAAATATATCACGGAAAAAAGCAAAATCTTGCTTAATTTTTAATTAACTAAAGTTTTAATTAACTTTTGGGCCTTTAAAAGTTGGCATTTATCTTTCACTTCTTGTATAAAATAGTTACAGAAATGAAAATAAATTAGTTCAAAGTCTCACCGTTGCCTAGCAACGAAGTTTCAATAAAAATGCTTTGTTTCAAAATCGTTTTAAAGTAATAAATTTTTATAAAATTATTTAAAGATTCTTAAAATGGAAAAGGAACATTGCACGGAAATTAAATTGCTATCATTGAAAAGGAAAAAGTTTAAAGTTTTAGATATTTTTTGTCGGACAATTTGCTCCAAAGTTATGTTAGGAAAACTGTTTCGGTTAATTTCTAATTAACTGACTGTTTAATTAACTTTTGGACTTATAAAAGTTCACAAGCGTCTTCCTCTTGTCTTAAATAATAAGTGTGCAAAATTTCGTTGAAAGCATTCCATTGGCTTAGGAGGAGACGTGGAACATATCCACATACCCACATACATAGCCACATACCTACATACCTAGCCACATACCTACATACCTAGCCACATACCTACATACCTAGCCACATACCTACATACCTAGCCACATACCTACATACATAGCCACATACCAACATACATAGCCACAATGACTTTTATTTATATTAACATTATGAAATGAAGCTTGAATTTAAGTTGCACTAGGTGCTTTTCAGGCCAAAAAAGATGCTGTACTAATGAATTTTTAAAAAAATCAAAGATTTATTTAAATTGCATAATAAACTTTCAATATTCATATATCATCAAAATATATTAAAATTAAACAAACTATACTTTGAATATTCATAATGACAATTATACAAAATGTTACATAATGCAAATTTCATTGAAAGAAATTATGTGAAACTAATTTGACTGACGAAAGAGAAATTGAGATCAGTACACAATTTAAGCGAAAACGAGTGCCTACGAAAAATAAGAATTGATTGATAATCAGTAGACAAGGATCTCCTAAAATATGCATGCATATAAGGGGACATACGTCTCTTAAATATCGAAAAAATGCGGGAAACTGTCAAATTCGATTATATCTCTGAAACAATGCAATTCACAAATTCACTTTTTTTTCCTGGAAATATATCTGTTCTTTCTCTTATAGTACACACATTTACAAATCTTTATATTAGTATGTATTTTTTGAGAGATTAATAAGTATGGGTATTATTTTTAGAGAAAAATGATATAGTCACCTTGCGAGTATGATCACGGATAAAAATTTGTTTAAACACAATATTTTGGGTATATAAGTAATCCAAACAGACTGTTTAAGAAACTGAATCTCAATTTATTAACATTTAAACTTAATTTCTATTTTATATGCCAATTTAAAATAAAAATGTTAAAAATTGTTAAAATTTCAACTTTTATAACCCACCCAAAAAAGTTTCTTTGGAGAAATATGTAAAAAAATGTGGTTGAATTTCTTGAGCATAGAAAAATACATATTCTGTAGAAATATTATGTAAGATAACGTGCGCACAATATCTAAAAATACATTTTGAGATATAGCGCTCTAAAGATATGCCTATATTCACTGTTTACGTTAAATAGCTGATACATTTTCCTTCATAACTTTCATAATTATGGGAATTTTTTAACCCGTATTATTTTAAATTGTTCAGAAAAGTCAGGGAAATAATAGCATCTTTTTCCTAAAATCGAAATCTTCGAGGTTTAACAGTCGTATGTTTCCTAATACAGTTACAATTGTTTCATCCAGCATTTTGGTTTAAATTCAATTGCTTAAATTCATTTTAATGAAAGTCGACAATTTTTACTTTTGAATATTCTTCTTAGTGCATGCTGGAAGCTATCATTGAAACCTTTTTCAGAAAATTTAGTTAATAAAAAGGATTAACATCGAAAAAGAACTAATTTGGTAGATAGTTTCTAAATCAGAAAAGGATTTCTTCTTAAGGATATTCTTCTTGTTATCTTGTATTAATTTTTCGAAATTCTTTTGCTGAACGAAGAATCACTACAGGAAACTAATTTCAGATTGAAAAGTAATGAAATACTGTTAATAATCCTCTAGATATCAAAGAATTATGAAGTTCTCGGGAATGAGGTAGTGAATATTTATGAGTACAAATCCTCTCGTGAAACATCTCCAAAGCTTTTCTTTAAACTACATAGAAAGCTTTGAAGTCGAGATAATTTCTATTATTCTGACGCTACACTGCTTTCAGTATTCAAGATAATGAATTTTAATACGTTCATCTTCTAAAGAAAGTAACCCACTTCCATGCCTTGATACTTTGAATATTCTGAAAATTTTCATCTTCGATGCCTCAAAACTAATTTAATAATTTAATTAAAGATCCTTACTCTTAAGTGAATGTAGATCTGTACTGTGGTTTGCGAGAATTTCAAGAAAGAATATAATGTTTTAATCTCCTTTTAGTCATAATTATCATGGCAGTTTCAAAGACATTTTTCACAATATTAGTAACTCTTGCTGAAATACAGGATTGAGCAGAACACCTCAGTATATTCAACCCTTAAATGCCTTAGGGTTTGTTGCCTTTAAAGAAACATACCCTTTATTGTCCTCAAAAATCTTGAGAATAAGACTGAAGCTCTTATGCCTGTTGGTACCAAAAGGATAAATACTGAAAATTTTATTAAATCAATTTACAACATATAGATGGCAGCCTAAGTGCTGATAAAAAAATAAAAATAAATTGATGTTTTGCACTTGAAGCTGCATCTTTTTAGCTTTGTTTGTACGCTTGAGAATACCATATCTTATTCTAGAATGGTGAAGGAAATTCCTTATACGTATTATTAGTTATTAAAATTCATCTGTGTTTAATATTATAGAATTTTATGAAGGAAATTTTATTCTGAAATAAAACCCAGTCTTGTCATTTGCCAACAAGCCATAAACCCTACTTAATACAAAATAGGATTTTGTAAAGTATATTTTCCATGTTTTATTCAAAAGATGAAAGACAAATAATTTTTAAATCAATTTTTTTAAATAATAGGGCTTTTAAGGATTAACCTTCACTTTGCTAAAATCTTTAACAATGGATTACAACGACTTATCGATTGATTTTAAGATTTCAATCAAAACTCTCTTAAAAACTAGAATATGTTCTATACAGATAACGTTATAGAGTACAGTGGTGTTTCACAAAATAATCATTATTTTAACAGATCTACTATTATTTTAGATAGGCATTTCTCACCAAAAAAAAATTAATACCATTTTCAGAAATAGAAAAAGGTCAAAATCGAATAAATGTTATGTATTTTTTAACTTATCATCGTATTTTTTCTCCAAGAGTAGTTTATATAAATATTTTATCTTCTTGTCTAATAACTGATAATCCCAACTAATATTATTAATATGGTATAAGATAGGATTTCTTATATAATAGTAATTTAGAAGAATCATAGTCGAACAAAAATATTTATGCTTCTAGAAGAAAAGGGAAATAAATGTGCTTTACTTAGCCAAGAAGTCTACTTTTACAGAATAATATCAAAATGAATCGTTCACACTTCCATGAATATCTAACATGATAGAGACAAATCGGATATTATAGTAAGAAACATGAAAGAATTTGTTTTTATAAATTTAAACTAGAAATGCAATGTTTAAATTTAAATTTATTTATGTTACAAATTAGCCTGGACAGTATTAAAATAATTCATTCGTTTTCATAATTTGCTTGCATTTATTTTCACATATTCTTAAAATTTAAATTCTTCGCAAGAGCATTTTTCATATACTGTTCGCTTGCATGACTTCAACAGATTCTTATACTCTTGAGATGCACTGCAATAAAAATGGTTTTAAAATTTGTTTAACCTAAATCGAAAGTATAAATTGTTTCCTTTATTACCACTATTAAATATATTAAATCATATGCATTTTCCTTTAATGAAACATTTGAATAGCTTCCAAACACATAAATAATTTCAGTTATTTCAAAAATTCAAAACAACACGTAAGTTATTATTTCCTTTCAATAAAAATATCAAATGTTGTCCTAATATTTAAAGTGCACATCTGATCTAAAATTTACATAATGCTGCAACATGCAAAGGAAGAATATATATCTCTTAGAAAATTCCAGATGCAAATGTTACTGGTGCCTTGCTTAAAATCATTTACCCATGAGTTTAAAAATATTTAATAACCTAATTTTCCTCAGTTTTTGAAAAACCTCTCAGGTTATTTATGACGCTGCATTCTCTCCCACGGGATTAACTTCCTACATTGTGAATAAATTGCATTTTCGGTATTTTAACATTGGTTCGCAGTTTCTAAATTTCTCCGTAACTGTTTCTTTGAAAATGGGCAGAAGCAAAGAAAAAAGAGCATACTCAGTCGAAAAATAAAAAAATAAGATGATTTTAATTTTTTTTGGCTAGTATATCCTCTTCATTCAGTTTTTAATTCTCTTTTTATTCTGAATTCGGTTAAAGTAAAGAAGCAAGATATTTTTCTTGTAGGAATAAATGGTTAATTTTCCTAATATACTATGCCAAGTTTTTACACTCGCTTACTTAAGGATATGAAATGGCATTTAACTTTTTTCCATTATTTTTATATTATAGTTTCGTTTAAATCCGTATGTCTGAAAATGTCACTACTTTCATTCAGCATTGATAATTGTAAGTAACTTAGTAACGGATCGCAACGGAATGTAGTCGCAGGTAACAAATTTGTTTCTTGTATCAATCTTCAACTGTGGTCAATTCGGTATAATTTCAAAAGATGAACCAATGCTGAAACAGAAATTTTAAATTAATTTTATATATTTATTAATCTTAAATAATATAAATACGATTTTGAATTGATATATCTTGCGTAATTTTCTAATTCATAAATGCGAACATATTTATTTCAGGATAAACAATAAATTTGTATGAGTTAAAAGTATTTAAAATGATTAATAATATTAATTATCCTTATTATTTAGTAATATTTAACATATTATCACTAATTGAGTAAAATTTGTCTATATTCTTTGAACCGACTTTATATCTTCTACAAATTTGCTAATTTTGATTAATTTTTTATATCTGTTTAACAAAATCATCTCTATAAATTATGGAACTAGAACTCTTGTTTCATTCTATACAAAGTGTGAATAAATGAATGAAATTTTGACCGTGCAAATAATCCACTTTTCTTTAAAGAAATTTGAATGTAAAAAAATTTCAAATGAGGTAACTCCGAATAGCATATTTAGTATACCATAAGCTGGATATATAAAGCGTTACCTAATTTATCGTCATGTTTAAGTTTATAAGAATTTTATGCAATGATAAACGCAATATTCAAATAAGAAAACGTGTTTATATTGTTCAAATGCTTGCTTATTCAGCTATTCGTATAAATATCTATACTGGACTATTTTACCTATACTATCTTTGTATTGTTAACATAAATATTATATTTGAAATCTCCATTTAATTAAAATTTGATATAAAATATGTATCCATAAAATATAAAAACGCATCTTTAATTTAGTAATATAATTATGAAGTCGAAAAATAGCCTTTCTGTAAAAAAAATTATTTTATCACCTTGTAATATAAAAGCGAAATCAATTTATTCCTTTTTTGAAAAGACAAAAAAATTAGTTTACCTATACTCCAAATGTGTTATGCATTTAAAAAACAATTTATTGGTTCGTTTCATTAAGTTTTTCTTAGTTAAAATAATCCAGATTGGTTGACTTAAAATTTACGCATATAATAATGTATTTATTGGATTTTGTCATAAAAGCAAAGCAAAACATAACTTTTTTTCGATAAAAAATACGCATCTTTAGTTTATTTAAGGTGCATATAAATTCTTGAAAAATCATCAATTTTAATAATCGAATAATTATTTGAATCAGATAACATTGTAGTTAATCATTATTAGTAACACAATTTAGATGAAAATTGCTTTTAGATCAATATATACACAAAATGCGCAGTAAAAATTTTATACTATATTCAACACAGCTCTTTTTCGTATCATTTCTCGAATCAAGAATTTGTATTTTTCAACAAGAAATGTATCTTTTCTCCTTTTTAAATTAATGAGCTAATTTGTGTGTGCTTCGATTCTCTAATTTTACTTCGAATTTTTCCAAAACAGCAAGAAATTGGATTTAATTAATATGTAGTGCTTGTTTTGACTTATTTTCCTGTCATGAATTTTACTTTCTTTATTTCTGAAATTTCTTTTATAAATTAATATCCTTTAAACTGGTCTATAAGATATCCCTAAATTAAATCTGGCAATATTTTTAGATGATGTACGAGCTGTTATTAAAAAAATAATAGTATCTGTCTTATGCTCTTTTAGTATCAACTATTTTTCATCTTCTGAAGTGCTTAGATTTTACGATTTCTTCATGTTTTATTCCACTATTTTAATTATTGAACGATAGAAGGGAGGTCTCTTTTTCTACTCTACCTTTCAGCACTTTGTCTGTTTATAAATAAATTTTTTACGCAATCACGGCCAAACATGATTTGATTTTCTTCAAATTTAGAAGAACTGCTCCTTGAAGCAATGAAAAACGATTTATGTAAAGATTTTTATTTTTGAATTTGTTTCATGAGGGTGGTCGCTTAACTGATTTCAACGTTTTAACGAGTCTTTGGCGAGTTTGGCACAACTTAAACATTTGAGTCATTTGGTAAAGGCGAGACACGTAATTGTAATTTTGGTAATACTGATAAAAGTAGACATTAAATGGCAATATGATAAAGGCAGACATTTAATAGGAATTTGTTAATACTGATAAAACATACATTCAAATGTAGCTTTGTTAATACTGATTAAACAAATATTTGTGCAAATAATATTCGAATTGAAAAAAACAAAAGGGAGAGACAAAATCATAGTCCAGCTTAAGGGTTTTTTTTCCTGTTTAGTTAACATTAGTTACATCTAATGTTGTTTTTCTCTTTTCGTGAAACGTTTTACGGCAATTCTACCAAAAGTACCAAGCTATTTCTGTAAAGTATGTTTTTTTTCCGTATTTATCACGACAGTTTTCGTGTTGCCGTAATAAATACTAATCGCATTATTTCATCAAGATACTTCTTCCATCTTCGAGTGCTTTTGCCATTGCTAAGGCTACGATAGTAAAAATTGCTTTCTTCGGAAATTAATGTCTTATTAGAATTTAAAATTTCAGTTCATTTTCATTGAATTGCTAAAACAATTTATCAAAATGTCTTCTGCATTTGTTCCGTAAAGTTTTTGTATTTGTTTGGGAATAAAATTTGTACATAATGTTACTATGTAGTTCTTGCAATGATTGTAAATATAACTTTATAAGATTGTACATATATGAAGAAAAAGAATGTACCTCCAACGAGACAAATTATGATGTCCAGTGTTCCTGCTAACAATGCTGTCTTCCTAGTGAATGACAAATTGACTAAAGTTTTAAAGCCTGAGATGCAAAGAAACTCCTAATTTTTTTTGTTTGTGGGAGGAAGAGGAGATGTTCACTGTGAACCGGACTACTAATATATAAATTTCGAAATTAAAAATAAGAGCATGATTCCGAATATTTCCAAGGTCCACTTACAATACAAGTGAGTAGTAAATTTTCCAGTGCAAGTGCTTTAAAGAATTTCCTTTAAGCCATTTTTCTTCGTCTGTTCAGCTTTTAAGCAATATTTAACTGAAACAATATCAATTTGATGATGACAATTCAATTTTTGTCAACGGAATACTTTTAAGCATTGAAGATTTGTAACTTTTTTTTGAATTGACTCCAATTGCATTAAAAACATTTACATCGGAAACCAGGCTATTAAAAAATATTTGTATTAATTACTTTATTCTATACCTGGATAGTAAAGAACCTTCAAAATTTATTTGATGTACATTTACGATTGACCAAAGTAAGGAAAAAGAAAAAGACATACACCAACATACCAAGAAAGGACACATTTTTTTTATCAAATGTGAATATTTCTTTTATAATAGCGTGCATAATCTAATCATATAAAATTCGTTTATCCTCTTTTAAAATTCCAGTAATAATACAACAAATGTGAAGATTATTTCAACAAATTAAAACAATTTTTACAAACCATCCTTGAATTTTACTTTGATTCGAATTATTTAGAATTATTTTCCCAGCTATCTTAAGAATCATTTTCACATTGGGGCATGCGCCCCATGTTTGAAAAATGCCCTAACCGTTTTAAAAGAGAGGAAAGTAATTGTTATTTCTTAGTCAAAATCCACGTGATGAAATGTTTTTATGAGTTTTCCTCCAACTTGTCAGTTAAAGATAAAGCAAGCACATATAACACTGATGGTATTTTACTATTATCATTGGTAATTATTTTTTCAGGATTTTGCTTATATTAATTGCGCTGAAATTATTTAACTGCTATTCTTAAATTTATAATTTTTTTTACATAAAAACATGGACTTGTTCTAGTATTTAATTATGCACTTCTTACTTTCTTTCACATAGTTGGTTATGACTTCTGATAGGTTCTTAAGAAATATATAATGAAATATATACCTCTAATAGGTGCCTAATTATACTAAAATTTTGTAAACAATTATATTTTTCATCTATACATTTGTACATTGTAAGTTAATATTTCCATAGCAACTACTGTGTCCATTGCAATATATTTGGATTTGTTACGCTAATCACGAAGTTTCAAGGTATTTAATATACTCATCTATATTATCAAAAATAAATACAACGTTGCTAAATACTTATGCTCATTTTATCCGTCCAAACATTACAAAACTGTGATGGTTTCTTATTATTTAGAAAAATGATTAATTATTGAGAGATATATCAAAAAGAGTGACAAACAATTTATTTGAGGTCTTTAAAGGTACATGGAAGCAGGGTCCGCAAAATTAAACGTTCCCTACAAAATCTAATGACGTATTGGATAAAGCGAGTACTTCAGAACACTAGAACTTATAGTCAAAAACATTCATTATAAAATAAAACTTTATTGACAGAAAAAACGGAAACTATTGATAAAATCATAAAAAGAAAACATAAAGTAATTGGATTTCAAGCCATGGTCTCGATAAAGTAACGCGAATAACAATAAATTGGTTGTCTTAGCGTAACCAAGTGATTCTAGTAAAGTATTGGTATGGATCACCTGTAGTAAGGAATAGCCAATCATAATCGAATTCTAGTTTTGGCTCAAGAGTCTTTTCAAGTAACTAGGTTCAACGCTTCACTGAACTGTTACGTTCAAGGCATCACCGTGAGGGTCGGAATGTTCCTACTTTTCTGCTTGTTACTTTTGAAAAACTTTCAGGAAATTGAAGAAAATTTATTCTAGTTCTGTTAAAAGAAGCTCCATTCCATAAGGAGCCTCAAGGCAAACTAACGGAAGGGATATAGACGCACATGTGGTTTAGTTTCTAAGTGAGATGAATTAAACATGATTCGGTTTGTCAAGAATCCATGTAATGGTCTTTTTTCGAAATAAAGAAAGGGATTTGGCTTCATCCTGACTTTCTTTAAGGGAAACTTAAATCATCTATCAGGATGAGAAAAGAGAAAAGCCAAGTGAAAAGAATTTTTCTTTTAAATAGAAAAAGGAGAAAATAAACTGCATGAAGATTTTAAAATTTTAAATTATTTCACTTCGGCACCCATAAGAAGCGTGATTCATAATTCAATAAGCAGAATATCCAACATTTTATGCTTTTCTTTTTTATAATAAATCAATTTCAAGCCTCAGTCTTCCTATTCTTCATTGTATACAACAGTATTAAAGTTCAAATTGGTTTTCATACAACAGGAAATTATTTTCTAAGTTGTAAAGACATGGCCAAAATAAACAGAAATTAATTTTGAATTTATTAGTCATATTCTCGGATGGAAATTATACCCGAATTCGCCTTTAAATTAAAGCTATTACCACTACCGTTGTAAGAGTTGTATTTTGTATTTCTGAATAATCCACTAAAATAAAAGATATTTGTCCTCAGGGATACTTTGAGCTATAATTTAAATCTATAAATAAGTAAGATTGCTTCTGAAAGCAATTTCAGAAAGGATGAAAATATAATACTGTTTAATCCTGTAATTAATTTAGAATTAACCAAAATATTAATGCGAAAGTAAAAAAAATCTTTTATGGAAACATACTGAAAATTTTCGAAATAATATACAGGGAAAAAGGGACGAATATATTATAGAATTGAAAAGATCTTATTTTTCCCTTTAAAACGATTTACATATACGATTTAAAATATGATATGTCCTATTGAATTATCACTCTTCGAGAAAATTAAATTCTAAAACATCGTATTAAGGTGCGCATGTAAAACACTGGTTATAAATATAAATTTGCATGGCAGATGGTCCGAAAATTTGTGTAATTTCTTTAATTCTTTATTCAAAAACTTGCTAAACTTAAACTCTAATGAACTATTTAAATGTACTTCGGGGTCTTATAAATATTTTTTGTTTAATTTCATGGTATTAAAATAGCACATAAACATTGAATGCCCTATTTAAATTAAACTATCACTAAAATGCATCTTGATTTATTTACATGAGGAATATAATAAGTATTTCGAAATATTTTCTGAATGCTTAGCTAGAAGTGATATGTCTGTATTATTTTCATTTGGAACATTCAAACGAATTTTTAGCGCAAGTCATAAGTCAAATAATATCTTACATCTGTAATATTTACTAAGATAAGCTGCTGAAGAGTTAAAAGTTCTTTGAAGAAAAATTTTGAGTTTAATTTTTGATTTTTCAAACAAAAACATACAGGGTGTACACAAATGAAGTGACTGATTTAAAAAATTAATAAAAAAACTAAAATGTTGTAACTACGGTTTTTTAAAAATAAGAGAGCATGCCAGAAGGTTTTTTTTTCAGATAGCTAACATGCCATTTCGGTGGTCTAGGGGGTCGTAAATTACTGGAAATCAAAAATTTGTATAGAGCCATTATCTGAGAAAATATTAAAACTGCAAGAAAAATAAAAGCATTTATTTGTAGAGAATTTTACACTTTTTAATTTGTTAATTCACATGTAGTGGGAAAACTGAACAGTTTCCGAGATATTCAAGAAAAACTGAAAAACAAAACAAGAAAACACGCATCGGCTTCTGCTGATCGGTAGCTACTGCGTACGAAATTTTCTCGCTGTAACAAATTTAGACACCGCTATAACTATCTGAAAAAAAACTTTTTCAGATGCGATCTTATTGAAAAAAAACGTAGTTCCTACATTTTTAGTTTTTTTAAAATTAATTTTTGAAATGAGTCACTTTATTTGTGTACACCCTGTATTATAAATTTTATATCAGAAAGTGTTTTTATTACTTAATTAATATGTAAAACATCAGAGATAAAATTTCCGAACAACTTACATCGACGAGTTTAAATACAATGAAAGTTCTTATTATTTATAATTTATATATATATATATATATATATATATATATATATATATATATATATATTATTATTATTATTATTAAAACGTCTAAATTCAGAATAAAAAAATAAATTTCAATATTATTTCCACTCTTAGTCAAAAAGTAATGTAAAATATGTGAATCATATTTTGATGTAGTTAAGTATTATTACTTGAATATTTAATGAAAAATAATTAATTAGAGTATTTCAAAGTATCTAAAACAATTGGTGAATAAAAATATTTGGCAGCTGACAGTGTGATAATCCCTTTATTTTTCCAGAATGAAAATTCGAATTTTCCGAGTAATAAGTTACAAAACCAATTCCATTCCTGTTTTAAGTGCAGGAATTACAATAGTTAAGAGAAGAAATGCTCAAAGCAACTATTAATATCATTATGAGCAATATAATACCAACAAAAAATTTTGTTTCAGGAGTTATTGTTCCATTTTTCTTTTGACGAAAAGGAAAAAAAAAAAGATCTTAATGCTATAAATTTTCAACTTAATTACTTATTATCTGCTAGAGATACATTTCACACCATCACTCAAAATATTTAGTATATTGTTTGAAATATATAGTATATGTAGTATAGAATATGTAGTATTTATAAAAAGAAATTTTTAGATCAAAATCCAACGCTTATAAAGTTGCTAAATTAAAGATATATATTTTACAGAATCACTAGATCTACTATAAATTCAAGCATTTAAGTATTCAAGTATTAATTTAACTCAAGTATTATCAAGTATTTAACTAATTCTAGTTACAGGATACTGTTCACACGTTCATCTGAATTTTTTAAAAACAAAGCCCATTGAAAGCTGTAAGTTTAACAGATAGGTAATTTACAATATTACTAAATCTACCTTAAATTCAAGTTTTTAACCATTTATTTGTTAGTGTAAATTTTAAAGAAATATCTTTGGCTTACTCCAGAAATATTTATGAGAAACATTATGTCACAAAAACAGCCTTTACAGGAATTTTGTAGCTCTTTAAAATAGAAATTTTTATCTTTTCAATAAGATTGACTAGAATTTTCTATTAAATATTTAAAAAAAACAGAAGAAAAAAAATGAAGAAACTCATTTTATGAATTTATCCTGTTCTGCAATTTTAATGCCATTCAGAAATTATTTTAAATGAGTAATCGGGTTGTCCTTATGACCTCAAAACTCAAACTACAATGGAATCAATAGTTTAAGTCCAAATTAATTTCTGAAATATTTTTTTCCAAGTTATTTAAGAAACAATTTACATTATATAATTGATAATATTCTTATGCAATAAAATATTCTAAACCTTTTCTCAAACGTTTTATATAACAGACCAGATTTTTATTATTAGTTCTGAAACTTAGGTTTATATGTTTTTGCGAATTGCTTTAAAATCACATTTTGACTTTTGATTTCTAACAACATAAGCAATTGCGTAATATAGAAATTTATATCCTTAACACCGCAATTTCTTTTCATTTTCTACAACTATTTATTTTTCGAACCATCTAATCTCCTAATTACTGTTTGTTAACATTGCAATCTCCACTCATGCAGTAAAAAATTAGTGTATGTCTTCATTGTTTCGAAGCTTATTTTTGTTGCTATGCTTCCGTTATTATATTCCTGTAATTTTACCTTCGGTCTGTTGAAAAAGGAATTAGCGGAAGAAAAGAATTATTGTAAAGACTTTTGCTGAAACCAAAGTTTCCTTCCATTTATAGCTATATTTTTATACATTATAACTAAGGATTTTAAAAAATGATAATCCGTAGACTATTAGTGCCTGAAAACGTTTCCATATTTATTACAAAAAAAGAAACATTTCTTTTTATTTTCTTGACGTTATTCTTTTCAATTCTGGGCCATTTTCGATAGTTTCGATTTTTATCTGAAACTTTCTTTTACATTTGAAAACCATTTCTTACATTTGATAAATTTCGAATTTGATCAAAAAGAAAGATGTCACAATCAGCGGTAGCTAGATGCCACAGGCACTTAGATATTAATGAAAACCAGCATTGCATGAAAAGACATGTACGGATATTTAAGGACAAAAGCGAAAGGCTCTAAGAAACAGTATTTCGCCTTCTAATAAAATATAATTTCATTATTTCGTTATCTTCATTTCAAATGAAACATATTCTGAAACAGTGCTCATCAATATATTTCTTAACATTAAAAGAAATCGATTTTGATTAATGGGTTCGAATGTTCAGCAATGATATAATCATTCAAACATGTAGGGGAAGTTGTGGTAGATTGATATACGAGAAATTTGATACAGTCCACAAATTTTGATGATTGGAATGGCTCAAAATGTTCACATCCCCTCATACATATGCCACTCTAACCGTTAGCACAGGGTATAATTTTTGGCCCTGTTTAGTCAAAAGTTAGTTTACAAATGAATCAGACCGCTAATTTTCTCGTGTAAGTAATTTGTACTCTTAATATGTATTGTGCTATTTCTTTAACTAGTTGCGTTTTCTGGCCAGTGAATCTACTCCAAAGGTAGGAGCAAACATTAATGTTTCTTAATTATATAATCTTTTGAGGTTGTTCAGTATTTTTTTTAAATGACCACTTGGTTTAAGGAAAATGGCCTCTTGGGACAGATTGATACAATTGATTCCGGGGCACATTGGTATGTGTCTTCTATGTCCATCGATGTGCCTTAACAGCAACTACTTTGCAACATCGTCTTCGGAACTTTTAAAAAAGTAAAAATGAGTTAATGAGTAAAACGTAAAAACAAAAAAAAAGTTATTAAGGATTTGTTTAAACTATGAAAACGGTTTGAATTTCGTTTCAAAAATGAAAAACATTGTAATTTTTTAATTATTTAAAATTTCAAAAAATGGTTTTCGAAGAACACATTCCCTCCCTCCAAAGTATTTTTACACATTCAACACGCGCAGACACACACACACACATTCTCCTTTATTATTTTCAGAGATAAATTATTTTCCGAGGCATTCTTGTTTCATTTTCCAGTCTCATTAAAGATGTTGCATTTTGACTAAAATAAAAGTTTGTTACATTTTCAAACTTTGATTTGGAATACAGAATTTATTGAGGAAACGAATTTTGTTTCGATCCCACACCTATTAATCGTCAGTATTTTTGACATTTCCGTGAAATAATTATTATCTCCCAAGCGTGTATCAATGTACTCCTAGCAAGGGACAAATAGATTCAAATCAATTTTTAGGAAAAAAGTGTGATAATTATTTATTATGTCATTTATGACCGAAACTCGACTGAAATCCTATACTAGATTAATAAATCTAGTATAGATATAGCGTATTAATACTATATTACCGTTCATAAATTACTTGTTAGCTTTCCAAATAAAGTGTACCAATGTCCCTGCATTCCTTCTAACTATAAGAAATCTGTGGGAAAAAAATAAGTTTGTGTTTAGTTTGCAATGCGGTTGAGAGAAATAGCTTCCAAATTATGTTTTTTTTCACAAAATTGTTTCTGCTATATCTGTGATACACATTAAAAAATATTTCAGGTTTTGTTTGCGAACGTGAATTTTCCTTATTTTGACATAAGGATGGGGGATGAAGCGAAACATTGAGTCCTACACGAAATTTGTTGTTGAAGAATTAAGGCAATGGTTTCAAGGTAAAAAAAAATTTCAGGTTTTATGGGGAAAGTGAATTTTCCTTATTTTGATATGAGGATGGGGGATGAAGCCAAACCTTGAGTCACACACGAAATATGTTGTAGAAGAATTAAGACAATGGTTTCAAGGTAAAAAAAAAAGCTTTCAGTTTGGTGTACCAATAGTTTTTTGAGATTCTAAAAACCATACTTATGTTTACTATTTTTGGACATGCAATGTGAAAGGTTTCAATCTAAGAAATAGAAGCAAGATATCTTGACGTGAAAACGTCATTCCGTTCGTTACAGTGATAGTTGGTCTGACTTTTTTGTGTGACAAAATACCGTCAGATTTGAATCGCTAATAACTACGAGACTAATGATGCGAAAAGAATGGTTGACACCACAACGGATAGATAATATCTGTAAGAGTTTGTCGCATAGTATTTGTTCTGCCAGTGACGTCATCGTACCAGTGTAAGCGCATGCGCGTAATTGTTAAGAATTAGCTTTATGCAATTTTATAAATAAGTGTAGTGTGGAAACGCGTTTAGCAAGGAGATTGATTCTGATGTCATTTTAAAGCGCTTGAGGAGTATTACTAGGACCCAAAGTGAGACAATAAAAATATTTATCAGAATATTAGTAAAAATCGGTATTAAATTGAAAATTTCATATTCCGCATGTTTTTTTATTATAACATGCAGAGTTTTCTTTCGAACTGTACGAAACTTACAGAATACTTGAAATACGTAAAAGAAACATTTTATTAAAATTTGGATTCAAAAATTTGAATATTACAGTTTATATGAGAATTTGTAGTAAAAAAATGTTTTACTGCGCATACGTGAAATGTAGTTCTATATACTGTCAACAGATGGCGCTATCTAAAGCTACTCTAAATAAAACATAAGAAATGCACAGTTCAGATCCAAGTAGTAGATTTTTCCAGAAAACGTCGGGATAAATTCATAAAACAAGTATTTCGTATTAATATGATATTTAATTATCAATCTCTTTAATAACATATTTACACGGAGTAGCATAATGGTTACAGAATGGATAAATCACAAGTTTATAGCATGTAGCAAGGGTCTGTGGTAGTTTGTAATTTATCTGTTCTGTAGCCACTGTACTACTCTGTGTATATATTGTATTAAAGATATTGATAATTAAATTATGTATTGAAATGTTCTGATGAGAGATGTCTCTAGCAGCCAATGTATATAAGACTTGTCGTCAATTATGCCAGAATCTGAGTTTACCGTTTGTTAATGAATGGCTCATTTCTTTTGTAAGATGAATATACTAGTAACAAATTATTTTTTATTCCTCTCTGAGTAATTTTCACCATAAAAATATGACTGATTTGACACATAGTCAAAGTTTTATATTTTTTTGAAAACATGGTACATTTCTAGTAGTAATTTTGGAATTGAATCATATGTATTTAAACAAATTGTCGAAAGCGGAAAACAGAAACAATATTTAAGGATGGCTTTATTCTCGTTAGAAAACCATTTTTCCTATTGTCTGCGTGACTGTTATAGATAAAACTCACTTTGAGGAACGATGGGTGATGGTAATAAAATTATCTTTTAAAAAATTTATGTCATTTAAATTCAGATGCTATTTTAATCGTGTGATTTTAAATTTCAAGCAACAGTTTTTAGAAATATTTTTCAAATTTATATCGCAAGCATCTATCTTCATTTTAACATTGTATTTTATGTAAGATCAGATTATTGTTTGTAGAAATTGGTTCGAAAATATAGTCACTATTTATTCATTTTTAATTTCAATTCAAAAAATATACTATTAATTTTCAGAAAGTAACGAAGTAGAGTAAGCGTTATTACGCTAGTACCACATTTGTATTTTTTTACAATTATACACCTGTACCATAAATATCATTCTTTAAAACTGGTTTTGTTTCCGTAAGAACCTAGGTTATTAAGACACTGACCGTCGCAATTTCAATTTCCTTCATATGCTGTACGCATTTACACAACACATGCACTTCTTAACCCTCTAACTAGTGAGAGTTCTCAAAATCTGAGTACAGTTGTATAACAAAGGTTTGCTTACTAATTGATCTGTGGAATGGATTCGTCCGCCCCGTTTCCCCTTTTGTCCTCACTACGGGTGGTGAGAGATATGAATGGCAAGCCTTTTATCTCTTCCTAAGGGTCGCTTTAATGACCACTCGGCCTACTGCCTTCTCCGCCCTTTATGAACAACAAACCACCGAAATCTACCCCAGTAGTATAGAAGTTGCATGGCCGGTTACGGCCGGCTTAGGAGTCAGAGTGTTAAGCCAACATCGACTTATTCCCAGATTATAAGACGCGGGAAGATTTTCTCGCTTTGCAGCCAAAACACACTCACAACTTTCATGTTGTCTACATGAATTTGCAGCTCTAAAGGTAACGAAACATGTGCCGACTTGTCAAACCATTGTTATTCTTAGTTTCCAGCCTCTGCTTCTAGCTGCGCATGACATAAAATGAGGATATACAACTTTGGAACACAAATAACTACTGCAAAGCAATCAACTTTTGAACAGAATTTATAATTGAATTTGCTTTGGACAACAAATTCACTTTCTTTAAATATTTTTTTTTTTTATAATCACCGATTTACGTTTCAGTAATTTTTTGTTTTTGAAACACATATAAAACTATATAAAAACTTAATTTTACTTTTGGTAAAGCTTTACGAAGGAGCCGAAACAAATATAGATCTTAAATAATTTTCATCTTGAAATATTTCATATATCTATGAAAGAAAAGCTGTTGAAGATTATGAATAGAAATTGTTAGACATTTTGTAGAAATTTAGCCATAAATTTATTTTCGAATCCGAGGTTAGTAGTGCCCCTATGTATTTTTACAATTCCATACCATGATCTCAGGTTGATTCGAACTCTCAAATGATTCGAACCCGATCGGTGCGCGTTTAGTCATCTGGGGTTGGCAATACCTTGAATGCAAAGAAAAAAGGTTTTTTTATACGCAACTGCAGTGACGGTTTGTTGATGCATTTTTTTTTGTCAGTTGGAGATGAGAACGGGAGAATGATATACGAGAAGGAGATCGGGTTATGTTTTCTGGCAATATTTTTCGTATTAGAGAAGTATCTTTTAACCTTATTTTATTGTTTTGATTACTCCAGTGAAGTGTATTATGATTTGGGTTAATAATAAATCATTTATTAGAAAACATGATCTCGTAACTGTGTCACCTCTACGAACTTTTCACTGTCAATTCTGTTAAAGGTGTTAAACACACTCTTGTATATAACAGAAATTTTAAATGTCTGTTGTCAATTTTAAGAAAATTTTGGCCGTTCCTCGGTGTATGTTTAAGTAATGCTTTTTTCAAAGAAAGCATCTAAAAGATTAGATATGTTCATCATGTACTAGCAATATGGACAAAGTAAAATGGAATACATTTCGAATCATCAGAATATGAATCTAGAATAGTTAGAAACATACATCAAGAACACCTATATAATAAAACTTAATCGTCAATTTTTTGTACGCTAGAGTAATTAAAATTTTTGAATAGCCTTTCTTCAAATTTGGCTCACAAGCATTATTATGCATTTATATGAAAAAAGTGAAAACAATGAAAAACAGCCCAAAAATGAGGATGAATCATTATTTTGTGTTGAGCAAAAAGTAAAAACTCCTACCAACGATACGTGTGTGAGACTCGATCTGTAAGGGACATAAAATCGAGTCGAAAGCTGGGCATTCAAGAGAAAGAAAGACTAAGCCATTTGTCCCAACAACTAGTTTGTACTCCTTTCATTTTAGTTAAAAAATTAGGCAAAACATTCACAGATGTTCCAAAGTTTGTTTCGAGACAATGATCAAAGTCGCAGAATTCCTCCCACCAATCACTCCACCCCCATACGGGGGATTTCGAATATCATTTCTAGCCTCGACGCGAGGTCCCAATGTGGGTAGATCCTTTATTTTACCGCTACCCTCGCATCGAGGTCCCAAATTTGAATCGGCGGAAGGAGGTATGGATTTTGAGTTCTTTCGAATTTCCATCACTTCCAATCTATTTCCTCCAAATTTCATAGGTTTTCGACCATGACGATAGGATTTTCCTTCCCGTGTTCCAAAAATTCAAGATTGGAACAACGGTGAATACCCCGCTTAATAATCCCTAGTTCGACACTCTTTTTAGATACAAGGAATTGTAATTTCTAAAATTTTCTAAATTTGAAAATTCAGTTGTGACAAGAATTAAAAATACTTTACATTTATTAGATTTAGAAGAAAATATAATTCTACATAGAGGTGTTTCTATGGTTAGATTATAAATGCATATTTGACATTTGTTTTCACTTCTAAGTAATTACTTTAAAGAAATGCGCAATATTATTAGTTTGAGGAATCTAAAATGACGCATGCAATTATTAATTGTTTATCTTCCCCTAAGATTCTTGAAAGACATCCACTATTTTAAATGTAGATCTAGTTTAACATTTCAATATTGTAAGGTGCTTACGAATTCAGATAGAAACAAAGCATCGGAAGTTTTTAAAATCTCGATTCAAATGCCTCTGACTCAGCATAAAAGCATTTTTCCATGAGTATGAAATGTTAAAAAAATTAATTTTCTGAGGTTTTTGAAAAAAAAAATTCAAGTTATTTAGGACGTTGCGTTCTCTCCTTCAGAATTCATTGTAAATAAATTGCATTTACGGTATTTCCACAACAGAGTGTAATTTCAAATTTTTTCCAAACCACTTTATTCGAAATTAGGCAGCAGCAATAAAAAGAAACATAATTTTAAGCCAAAAAATTAAAACTAAGAAAATAATTACTATTCTGTATGCTCTTGTGTGTTAACTGTTTTTAAGCTTGCCTTAGAAGGTTCTCCTATTAAATATTAATTTTCTCTAAGAGATGAGCTCAGTTTCAGAGACGAAAGAAGGTATTTCCTTTCCGGGATTAAGCAGTAAGTTTCGCTACTAATTAATTTTTAGTTACCCCTCATATTTAGCTATCAGATGCAATTTCCAATGCTGTTGCAGCTGGCTAAGTGCTATCTCCCCAATTTCTGATAATGGGTTCACCACCCCGTCTTTGGCGGCGCATTCGCCTTAGGAACGAGAATGAGTTCGTTGAGTGAGCGTAAGGTAAGCGTGGGATGTTACATGTAAATAGTGTAAATTTATGTTGCTATGTTATTAAACATATTTAAAAGCCTATAATCAGCCTACTTTTTTTCTGCATCCTGGAATTCCTACGGTGGCGATAAGTATTAAGTGTATGCCACATTTATTTGGCGAGCCAGCTAGGATGTAGAAATCGCCGATTTCTTAGGCTGATCGAAGTTAGGCTTAGCAATGGACGCGCTAAAACAGAAGCGCTCAACTTTACGAAGCGCCTTTACGAGGAGCTCTAATAACCTTGAAGCACTTCTTGCGGCTACCCAACTAAAGGCATCTGATATAGAAATAAATTTCGAGCAGATATCAGAACTATTTAAACATTTTAAGGAATGCGATACGAAGCTTCTAGAACTTTTACAAAAGGAAAACTGTACTTCAGATGAATACGAAAAGGAGTACATTACGTGTGAAAGCTATGAAGATAAATTTATCGCTCTGAAAATAAAAGTTAAAAATGTTTTAGCGGGAGACGCTAAAAATGGAACTGATTTGCCCCATTATACAGATACGGGGATGAAATGCAAATTACCTGAGATTCAGTTGCCAACCTTTGACGGCAACCCGAGAGAATGGCTCAATTTCTGGACTCAGTTCCAAAAGATACATGAGGAAGCCAGTATAGATGACAGAGACAAGTATCAGTACCTAATTCAGAGCACTGCGCCAGGTTCACCCCCAAGGGAGATCGTCGAAAGCTTTCCTGCTACGGCCGAGAATTATAAGAAAGCAGTCGAGTATCTCAAGGAGAGGTTTGGTAAAGAGAGTGTCTTGGTGCAAGTGTATATTAGGGACTTGTTACAGCTGGTCATATCGAAAAACAAGTGCGAATTACCAACATTATATGATAAACTGCAGACACGAATTCGGTCTTTGGATTCTTTAGGACTCACAAAAGACAAATACGCGGACATTCTTTTCCCATTAGTGGAATCAACGTTACCCGTAGACATTGTAAAAATGTGGGATAGACAACGACATTTAGTTCAGGACACACAAGGTAAGAGTGACTTAGATCTATTAATGGATTTTGTTAAGAACGAAGTGGACAGTGAATTTAGAGTTAAAATATCTAGAGAAATTTTTAATACAGGAAAAATAACTAATAAAAAAGTGTAAGTCAGTATTCTGAATCTAAACCTGATGTGTCAACTGCATGTGAATTGTTAACTGCTAATGATAATAATAAGTCTACTGAGAATATTCGTAAGTTTAAGAAATTTGATTCTTGTATTTTTTGTGATAATTCCCATGCATCTGAGAGTTGTAATGAAGTCTCGAACATGAATTTAGACTGTAAAAAAGATATTCTTAAGAAGAAAAAAGCTTGTTTTGTGTGCCTTAAGTGATTTCACAGGACAATCCAGTGTAAATCGGGGCATAAATGTCATATTTGTAAGAAACGGCATTTCGTTATTTTGTGCCCGGATTTACCTTCTAATAAGTTAGATAAACTCTCAAATGGAGAGAATGATGAAACCAAAACCAGTACGTTAAACAGTCATGTACAACTCTCTGATGTATATTTACAAACTTTGATTGTAAGATTATGTAATGGTAAAAAAGAAATATTTATAAGAGCAATTTATGACACTGGTAATGTGAAATCTTATATAAGCTCTGATATTGCTCAGAGTATGAATTATGAACCTATAAGTGAAGTAAATTTAAAGCAATCATTATTTGGTGCTATTGAAACTGATGAAGTGTCATATAAGAATTATGTTATTGAATTGAGTAATGTTGATAATAGTTATAAGTGTAAATTTGAAGTACTTGGTCAAAACCGCATTTGTTCTGAAATTAAACAAATCCCATCTGGTCCTTGGTTAAAAGAGTTTAAAATACACGGTATTGAGCTTACGGATTTGGAAAATAGCACTCTAAAAGTTGATAAGGAAATTAAGTTGTTAATTGGTGCTGATGTGGCCGGTAAATTGTTTACTGGGAAAATCATACCTTTGAAGTCTAACTTGACTGGAGTGCATACTCGTTTAGGGTGGACGGTTTTGGGGAAACTTTTTGGCAGTGAGCCAAGCGTTGAAAGCAAACATTCCCTGATCATTTCTTCGTTATTAACTCAAACTCAGTGCATCAGCGACCTTTGGTCCTTGGATGTATTAGGGATTACGGGTTCTGCGCATCGCCAAACTGCAAAGGAATTAGAAGAGGAAACTACGAATTATTTTAATGAAACTCTTTGCGTAAATGCAGAAGGCAGATATGAAGTCGCATTGCCGTGGGTAGTAGATAATTCTTCTTTACCGGAAAATAAAAAAATTAGCAGAAAAAAGTCTATTGAGTACGAAAAGGAAATTAATGACATCTGGTAAATTAGAAGCTTATGGGGAAGTTTTTGATAACTGGTTGAATCTTGGTATTATTGAAAAAATACCACAAGGGGAAACGTGCCGAGTACATTATTTGCCACATAGGCCAGTTATAAAAGAAGGTAGCACTACGAATATAAGACCAGTATTTAATGCAAGTTCACACGCATTAGGTTTTCCATCGTTAAACGATTGTTTGTCCACTGGACCCAATTTGATAGAAATAATCCCAACGATTCTCAATCGGTTTCGTAGGAACTACGTTTGTGTTATGTCAGATATAGAAAAAGCTTTCCTACAAATATCGATTAGAGAAAAAGATCGTGATTATTTACGTTTCTTATGGTAGAGGAAAGATGACTTGGAACAAGTTAAGGAGTATAGGCATCGAAGAGTAGTATTCGGTTTAACATGTAGTCCTTATTTATTAGCCGCTACACTACAATGTCATTTAAGTAGGGTTCAAGAAAATTTGAGTTGCACATCTGAAATACTTAAGACTGCATTTTATGTTGACAACTGTGTAACTAGTTTAGATTCTGAATTAGAAATGCGAAAGTTCATACTGGAATCCCAAATTATCATGTCTTCTGGCAATTTCAATTTAAGAGGTTCGAAGTCTAATTTGCATAGTGTAGTGCCTAATGGGGATACATCCACAGATGAAAACGTGTCAGTTTTAGGCCTCGTATGGCATACGGACACAGATACGTTATCTTGTAAAGTAGAACAAACAGTTACCTTAGAGAAACCTATTACGAAAAGGTTAGTTTTAGCTATAGCTCATCAGATTTTTGATCCGATAGGTTTCACGACACCTGTTATGTTGATTCCTAAGTTGATTTTACAAGAAACGTGGAACTTAAAGCTTAAGTGGGATGATACTCTACCAGATGACCTAGTGAGAAAATTTAAATCTTGGTATCGTCAGTTGTATTTAATAGCCAATATAAGAGTTCCAAGATGGTTTAGCATTTCCCCAACAACGGAATCTTTGAGTGTGCATGTGTTTTGTGACGCTAGCCAAAAGGCTTATGCAACATGCACATTTTTAAGAGTTAAACAGGGTGACAAAATAGTAGTTACTCTAGTACATGCCCGAAGTAGAGTTCCACCCGTGAAAACTGTTACTATACCCCGTTTAGAATTGCTCGCTTGCTTAATTGGGGCTAGATTACTGTCCTCTGTGATTACTGATCTTAAACTTTACGATGTTAATATTTATTGTTGGACAGACTCTACGACCGCATTGTGCTGGATACAGCGAGATCAAAATTGGGGAACTTTCGTTCAAAATCGAGTAAGGGAAATACGTTCACTAACTTCTCCCACCGTGTGGCGCCACGTTCCAGGAGCACTTAATGCTGCAGATCTAGTATCTAGAGGGTGTTCTGGAGAACAATTATTACAAGGAAAATGGTGGGAGGGACCTTCTTGGTTAAGTGAAAATGAGGAGAGTTGGTCAAAATCTGAGGCTGATCCAGATGAGGATTTGGTTAGCTCAGAAAAGCGGAAAACTTTTATAACTACTTTAACAAAAAATGGTGAAAATGTTGATTGGTATTATAAGTATTTTTCATCTGTAAGGAAAATTGTGCATATGCTAGCTTGGACATTTAGATTTTATAATAAGTTAAGAAAAATTGCTAGTGATTCCTCAAAAACTTTGTCTGTTTCTGAATTAGAGAAAGCAGAAATAGCTCTTATGCTTTTGATTCAGAAGGAATCATTTAAGGATGTAAATGATGATAAACTTAAGAAACTTAGACCAATAATTGATTGTAATGGTCTAATCAGAGCTAAAACTAATATTTCTAATCGAGATGATACTAATGACTTTAAGTTTCCTATTATTTTACCTTCTGATCATACAGTAGTTAAGTTATTGATAATGAATGCTCATAATGATCTATTACATGCTGGTACTTCTATGTTAATGTCACACTTGCGAGAAAAGTATTGGATAATTAAGGCTCGTAAGACCATTCGAAATTGTATTAGAAAGTGTGTAAAGTGCCAAAGATTTAAAACTAAAAAATGTGAAGTGACTCCCGGCATTTTGCCAAAGGATCGAGTACGTGATGCAGCTACGTTTGAAATTGTAGGTGTTGATCTTGCAGGACCTCTGTATCTAAGAAATGGTCCAAAGGCTTACATTGTTCTTTATACCTGTGCAGTGTATAGGGCTATTCATCTAGAATTGATCACATCCTTAACAACTGAAGTTTTTCTCCAATCATTAAGACGCTTTATTGCTCGACGTGGAAGACCTACCACAATTTATTCGGACAAAGGCACGAATTTTAAGGGAGCAGAGAGACTTCTGCATGCACTGGATTGGGATGGCATTCTTTCAAAAGCTGCAGAAGAAAAAATTCAGTGGAAGTTTAACCCTCCGTCTGCGGCCTGGTGGGGTGGATGGTGGGAGCGCTTAGTACAAATGACGAAAGAAATTCTAAGAAAAATTCTTGGTCTTGCTGCTCTTGATTACGAAGAATTAGTAACCGTCTTGTGTGATTGTGAGAGAGTGATTAACTCAAGACCACTCACTTACGTGTCCGAGGACGTAGATGATGTTTCTCCCTTAACTCCCGAAATGTTTTTAAGAGAGATCTCTGAGTCTGGAGTTGCCGATATTGACACTGTCGATAAAGAAAAATTAAGTAAAAGAGCAAAATATCTGCAGAAAATACGAGAACAACTCAGAGCAAGATTCCGAATCGAGTATCTTGGACAGTTACGTCAACAATCCATTAAGAACTATGAAAATAAACCTATCAAAGTAGGAGAAATTGTTCTGTTGGAAGACAGTAATAAAAAACGCACTCATTGGAATTTAGCCCGTGTATTAAAATTAATGCCTGGACGGGACGGTAATATAAGACTTGTTCTCGTGAAGACACAAAATTCCGAATTTTTAAGACCTGTACAAAGACTATACAGACTAGAAATAGAAAATCCAGTGGTGAAAGGGAAGGATAATATCATACCACCAGCTACCAGCAGTGGTAGGGTTGTAAAACCACCAGAACGTTTTGGAAACGTTATTATTCAAAATTGAATTTTGTATTGATATTTTTGTAGTTGTGATGTTTGTAATTGTGTTGTGACTTATGTTCATGTATGTATGTATTCTTAAGTATTGTATTTTTCTTGTGTTCCATTTTTAAGTATTCTAAGATTGTAATTATTTTTGAGTGTCTGTGCATCATATCCACTCCAAAGGGGGGAGAGTGTTGCAGCTGGCTAAGTGCTATCTCCCCCATTTCTGATAATGGGTTCACCACCCCGTCTTTGGCGGCGCATGCGCCTTAGGAACGAGAATGAGTTCGTTGAGTGAGCGTAAGGTAAGCGTGGGATGTTACATGTAAATAGTGTAAATTTATGTTGCTATGTTATTAAACATATTTAAAAGCCTATAATCAGCCTACTTATTTTCTGCATCCTGGAATTCCTACGGTGGCGATAAGTATTAAGTGTATACCACAAATGCAATCTTGTGATCTTAAGTATCGTATGATCATGTTTTGGACTGATTGTATATTTTATTTAAATATATTCAAATGTCTTAATTTTTAAATATTTTCTAGAAGAGGTGAAGTCATAATATCGCTTCAGTTTACGGAACAATTAAAGTTTTTTTAAGAAATACCCATCCGACTAACATAAAGGAAACTCTTACTCAATTTTCCGCTTTCCATTTTAAATTAATTTTAAGAATTTTCTACTGCTTTATTACAAAATTGTTCAACAAAATGTGAGGAAAATTAATAAAAGATTTTGCATCTGGATTCCTGATTTTCCATTTTCCTGCCTCAACTCAGTATTTCCATTGAAATTATTTTACCTTGCCTTAATTTAAAACTTAACCATTCACAAATAATGAAATAATCAAGAAGTCAAAATCAACAGGAAAGAAATGGGTACTGAGTTGTCTTATTTACATACAAGAACAAATAGCACATAAAAATCAAAAACTTATTTCAACATTAAAAAATAGCATTGCGTTGTAATTTGCCAATATACCCTTCATCGCTGTAGTATGATCCACTAAGCTTTTTCCCAAATATATTGTTAGAAATGACATCGGTGTTTTTCTTCTAAGTCATTCTTACCCTGTTCAGTAGAAGGCTATGCCCGACTTTCCCATTCTAAAAATTAGAAAATGCTTTTAGTTTAACCTTCTTGTGTCCCTATAATCATGCACAAAACATTCATATCCACTATTAAGTAATAATTTATTTGAGATTGAAGCAACCGCTAAATATTTTAATATATTTTAAAGATGGAAAAAATGGATGACTGGTAAAGATGCTAGAAAATTATCATAACACGGCAAAAATCTTTCTATATTTTCTTGATTTAATCAAGCAAAAGCCTCCATTCATGCGTTTTAAACTCTATTCCTATGTAGCCTTGGTTCTCATCTCACTTTTGTGATCCAAAAATAAGAAAAAAATATTTTTTCCTGCCAAAATATTTCACTTTAACTCAGTATCACAAACGACATGTAAAAGTCGCATGCATAATACATTTTATGATGGACCAGAATTTATCCAAATCCTCCAGTTTCATTCCCCGTTAAGTAAAATAAAACTTTTAAACACACACAAATGAAAGTAAATGCTTCCTTTGTTTGTGAATCATAAAACATCTAAAAATAGTATAAAATGACTTTTAATCCTTTTCACACCGCTTCCTTAGTTTTACGAACTAAATACACCAACGTATAAAATGTATGCTACTAAAAATATACTAACAAATAGCATAACAACTACTCTACAGTAGAAAAAATAATCCGTAAAAACTATTTCCTAGCCA
Organism: Araneus ventricosus; assembly: GCA_013235015.1. Taxonomy (NCBI): domain Eukaryota; kingdom Metazoa; phylum Arthropoda; class Arachnida; order Araneae; family Araneidae; genus Araneus; species Araneus ventricosus. The sequence continues at coordinate 3,950,276 of BGPR01000003.1, read as the reverse complement.
CATGAAATCTTACCCATTACTGGACAGGATATAACTAATAGTGTTTTCTTTTTCTTTTACATTTGTTGATGCTTTGTTTTTCTTTTATTTTACATTTGTTGGGGCTTTGTTCTATAAGCATCAGCTGCAAGATTTTGAGTCGTATGGAACCACAAACAACTTAAGGAAATTATCCATAATTTTTATTTGTATTTATTTATTTAGGTTCTGCGATTAAGCGATCACAGGACCTTATTTATTTGCCCACGCCGGCACAGCCTACCCAGAGGGTGTAAGGCACTGACCAGGACCTTATGTATGAAAATCACTTCTACAGGGTGAATGCATGCTGAAGCGTTGGAAGATAAAAGTCTTCGCAAAGTTTCAGAACTAAGTATTATGAAGCCACAGAATAGGCAGGAAGTGCCTCATCATAAGAAAAGAGGAGGAACAGTAAAAGTGACAGCACACCGATTGTAAATGGGAAAGTGAAGTTTCCACCAAATGTAATATAACATATGTAGTTTAATATCTATCATCATATATATGTAATTTAATACATATCATCATAATACATTTCACATCATACATACATTTTATACTTATATAGTTTAATTTTCTGTTTACAAATTCGGATTTTTGTATTATGTCGTATGAAAATCAAGTGCTGAGTAAAACAGTGTGGCAATAATAAAAAGGTTATTTTATTTCTAGCATTAGTGAGAGACGACATATATTTAGTATGCTGTTCTATTCTATTTATAGGACACTGGATACATTCCTTGCGGAGAAGCATCTTATTTATTGGATAATAAATACTTCAGCTAAAGAACACAGAAATCAATTTTAGTTTTATGTGTTGTTATTGTTCTGAATCTAAACACATATTGATTGTTTTACTGAAAAATTATACTTAAAAATCGCCACAATCGATTAAGTATTATTTCATATCCCGACTCCAAGTAAATAATCTTTCCATTTGTTACCTTTTTGATGAACACAACACAGTATGTTAATGGGGATAGCTAATGTATAATAAAAATTGGAAACTATTCTAAATAATCTCAAATTAATTAGTATTTTGGCACTATCGGAAAGTTTTATTCCTTAAAATTTGCTTCATTATTATTTCTTACCTTGCGATATTACATTTTGAGGAACCAGTTTTAATATTACCTTTTGAGGAACCAGTTTTAATATTACCTTTTGAGGAACCAGTTTTAATATTACCTTTTGAGGAACCAGTTTTAATAACAAACTAGAATATTGATTTTTTGAAAAAATAATAAAATCACATATATAATAATCATAATTTTATTATTAACAACATCTAAGATTAAATTTCCGACTTACTTTTCAGTCCTTTATTGGTTTGCCCGTACGCCGCACGTGCATCGGATTACCGCAATTTTAAACTTATAAACTTGTTTTCGTCGGTTTTTGTATTTATTTTGCTGTTCACTCAATTATAAAATTTTGAGAAATAAATCGGGAATACGATAGGAAATTATTCTTAGCCATTAGCATAAAAATATTTCTTGAAAGGAGCTGTTTGTAAAACTGAAATAAAAGAATAATCTAGTTTTAATTAAAATAGAAAGTAAATTAAGAGGTTTTATAAATCGACGAATTTATATCACCTAATTTTAATGAAAATGCACTTTTAAGTAACGATATAATATTAATAAAAAGAAATGTATTGAGCGTAAAGAAACTGTTAACCTGTATGCGCAGAATATAATTTCTAAAATATGTTACAATTAATTAAATTCAGTTTGAGGTTTTTTTTATTATAATTTATAGATGATTATATTACCTTTATTCGTTATATTTCATGTAAGTTTTTAAGTTAGTATCTCCATTGCCAACGATTAAATACACTCAATTTTAATCTATAAAATTGAAATCTAAAAAAATATATAAAAGTACCATTACAAAGCGTTTCTTGCTATGGCATGCTATGTTATTACAGTCGACTCCCTCTTAACCGAACTTCGTTTAACCGGATCTCCGCTTTAACCGGCCTAATTTTTTTATTTTTAAAAAGTAAAAAAATTGCTAAAAATAAAAAAAAAACACGTGTTTCGTTATTTAGTATCAGTATCGCATGTATTTCATACACCCGGTGGTCCCGGAATGTCAATATGACAGTTGGGGGGGGGGGGGGGGGAACGGCGCAGTAACCCGACAGACACTTTTTGACCTTCACAATAGCAGGACACAGGTGTCCCCTACCAAGTTATTGTGGTGATTGGTCAGACGATCCCAATACAGTTGCAAGGGGTGGAATGAAAGGGGATTTTGGATGAACGACGAAATCATTTAAATCATTGTTTGTTCTCGGTTGTACCACACGCCTTAGGAGTTGAAAATTTGCTCAAAATGGCGAATTGTGGGAAAAGAAAGCTGTAGTGTTGTCCATGAAGTAACGATTAGATGATAATGATGATGATGTCGACGACATCGTTGAAAATACCACATCCCTCATATCTCATACGAACGGAATGAAAACTTTAAAAGCGGCATTATGCTATGTGGAACAGCAGTTATCAGCTTCCCCCATTGATGAGATACTGATAAAAAATGGCGAAACTATGCGGAAAGTTGCCGAACTTCAAGGCATCAACAAAAAAATGTTACTCATTTTTTAATGGTATGCAACTTATAATACTTTAATACAGTGAATAAAATAACGGAATATTTTAATTGTGTATTTATTTATAATACAAATACATCCGAACTTTCGCTTAACCGGCTTACCCTCGGTCCCATTTAAGCCAGTTAAGAGGGAGCCTACAGTACTATGTTTCAGTTAAAAAATTTTGTTAAAACGATAAAATGTATTTTTTTAAAATCTAAGTCTTGTGCTAAGAACATGAAAATTAAAAGAAAATAAAATTAGAAGCATTAAACTTTCCGGGAAACGCCGAATTGAATGAAGCACGCAACTCGAAATATTTATAAAAATAAACCAAAGCATCCATTTTAAAAGAAAGCTCTATTGCCACAAAAAACAGAAACAATTGATCAAAAAATATAAGAAAGCAACTTAGAGAAACGTGATTTCAGATCCATTACCTTGTTAAAGCAACATGTGTGGCATTAAATTGGTTGTCTCAGCGTAACAAAGTACCTCGTAAAATATCTATAGGGATAACCTGCAGTAGGGGATAGCTAATCGGTATCGACTCCTAGTTTTGACTCGAGATTCTTTTCGAGTAAAAAGGCTCAGCGCTTCACTGAACTGTTACCTTCAAGCTATCACTTTCAGGGCCAGCATATTGCCTCTTCTATTACTTGCTACTTTGGAAAAACTTTCACAAAATTGGGGGAGCTTCTAAGGTGAGTTAATACCTGACTGCGTGCGGGAACGAATTTTTGAAAAAGCGATTTAATGTGCAATTCCAGTTCATTTTCTGATTCAATATGATTCAAAATAATAATTAATACCAGTCATGAAATTTTATGTCAATTAAGATTCTGGAAAATGGGATAATTTAGATAAAAAATGTGAAAAATTAGAGGAAAAAGCAAAACACTCTAGCAAAAATTCTAATCCATATATTCAAATTATTTCTCTACACAGCACATTTACAGCTATGGTGGAGGCAATGAAATAGGATCTATGAAATGCTTGTATTTACAGGAAGGTTATGGCCAGTCGAGTGTTCTCTTATTAAAAATTTCACAAAATTCATAGGTATAATCAACATTAAGCAGCAATAAATCAAAACTATTGATCTCAAAACCATATCTCTAGTTCATTGCCTTTACTACACTTAAGACAACACATATACAAAGTTTCAAGGAAATATATAGATAATTTTTTGAGATATCGTGTTTTGCGTAAGTAACATTTTACAAAATATAAATTTTTCAAAAAACGCATTTAAAGTTTTAATTTGCTTTTCATTAAAAATATATTTATTTAACTTTTTTTTGAAATTTGTCCCATTTGTAAGATATACCTTCTTTATTCAGAATCTTACTACATTTTTACATTCTGAGAGCCCATGATCTTTTTCTAGTGTTTTCTGTTCCTGACAAAGACTGTCTCTTAGAAGTGACGATTCTATGATTATTGAGGTTAAAATATTATTTCAATGTATATATTGATCAGGAACTATTCCCAGTTCATGAAATATTCTTTTAAGACCATAAAATCAATTATTAAACAACAATTCAGCTTTTGTAACTCCACAAATGTGCGTTTTGGCGACTCAAAATCTAATTCAAATTGGCATGGCTTACAGAGACGGTATATAATTAATTGAAATAAATAAAAAGCAAATTAATTTATACTTCAGAGTGCGGTGTATTTGGTATAACGAGAGAAAACTGCCAACTTCCGGTTTTGTTTCTTGCCGCCTTGTTTAATAAAAAAAATCTATATCTCCGCTTCTATTCATCGTAAAAATAAAATAAGTCCAGATTTAGAAAGCTAAATAAACGGGCTTTAAAGAAAAACCATAGAAAATTATGAATTTCGCCCCCCCCCCCCCAAACTGTCTTTTAGACGTAGTCAGATACCTTCAAGTAAGTGTCGATGCGAAAAAAACCTAAAAGAAAACTAAAGGCATGGATATGAGCGCGCATATGGTTTAGTTGCCAAGTCAGATGAATTTAAAATGTTTGGGTTTGTCGAGTATCCCTGTAATTGCCTTTTTTCGATAGAAAGGGTCATAGCTTCATCGTGACTCCTTTTGACGGAAACTTAAATCAACGATCAGGATGAGGAAAACGAAAAAAAGTTAACTCTACCACACATTTAAAGGGGAAAAAATATGTTGCAAGAAGGACTTAAAATCTTAATCACCTCCTTTTTGCCTTTTTAAATAAATATCATATCCAAATTTTATTTTGAAATTTCATTTTTTGTTTTGTTTAAGAAATATATTTACTTGAAAATTGATTCTTTATGTTAACAATGTATTTATTCTCCAGTTGATAAAAAATGCTTCATTTGGTCTTAAGTGAGGTGACTGATTATTGTTTACATTCTTAACGATGCAGTTGAAGTAATGTTCCTAAGACAATCGGGTGAATGTGCTGAAAATAATATTTTTTTTGCAATTAAAACTGCATAAAACTGAACTTTTTTAAATATTTCTCATTTAAATATTGACTGAATTTTCCAGTCTATAGCTTTAACAATATTTGTATTTTTACAATTTTTATTGACAAATGTATAAATTAACAGACGAATAATATAATATAGACATAGAACATAAAATATTCTGAAAGTGTAAATTTAACTATTTCCAACTAATATAATAAATATCAAATAAGTTATTAGGAAAATAACACAATATAAAGAGGCCTATTCAATTTTATATTTTTATTTATATAAAACTATAATAATAACCTTTTGAAATTATTTCAATTTTTATAAAAATTTATGTATCCAATTGAATTAATTTCCAATCACTATACGCATTTTGAAAATATTTTAGAAGTATTTTGAAAGGACAAAAAGAATCATTTACAGAAAACTGTGAATAAGTGCCACAATTTTTTTTTTATATTTTCCTCTATTTTTGCAAATTATTATTTCAGGATTAGCCCACAAATATTCCAAGGAAACAAATCAATGAATATTTCCTTTAGAGATAATAATGCTCATGGTATCTGTATATCATATTGCTGCCTCTATAAGCTATGAGATGAATTGTCCATTAAATAAAACAGTAAAATTTCTGCCTCGATTTTAATCTTTTCTAATCATACATTGTTATTTTTAGTTTTTATATAAATCAATGACAATCTGCTTCCTTCACAGTTCCATATCGCTTAGAGACATTAGAGCAAGCCGATGTCTGAATTAATAGTCATAGTTTACACTTCATTTTCCTCCACTTCTCTGTCACATGAATAATGATGGTAATCCATAGTTCACTTGCAACCTAAAGTTCTATAAACACTTAGCCACGATGCATTCTCATAATGCACTTGTCACCATCCATAGCCTCTGAATATATTTCGAATTATATGAAGTCCTTGAATATTGATGGCAATAATCAGTGAACCAACTCAAAATGTTCCGATGAGAGATGAGAGCAAAGCTCTCTATTATTCAACAGTCAATGTGTATAGAGCATGTCATTATTTGTACCAGATTGTGTGAGTACCGCATGTCAGTGAATGAGGTGTTTCTTTTGTATGATGAATATCGTATCATTAAAGGAGGTCTTCATGCTTATTGTACGATTTTCAGTCTAAGAAATTCTACAGAATAAACGATTAATCAAATTTCTCTGCAATCTAATGTATATGTAATAGTTTCTCCTTAACTCGAACATATACATTTAAATGAAGTGAGGAAACAAAACACACATTTCAGAAGTTTTAGCTTTTGAAAGAAAAGAAAAATAATTTATCTATCTCGCTTTTGGAAGTTACAGGCGATTGGGAATGAAATTTTATTTTCTGAAATATTATGTCGTGCAAAGACATGTTTGTTTCGAACGATTTTCAATCTGAAGCAATTTTTTCTTTTTATTTAAAACTCAAAAATCATTCGTCATGTTGAACAATGCATCATATATTAAATTAAAGTATTCATAGTTGATATATGATGTAGAATATGTCCGATTTGCATTCATTTTTTTAAAAAATCATAAAAATATACTATCAATTTCATTAAGTAATACGAATGCTTTTTGTCCAATTATGAATGCATTTATTTAGACAAATACACTGGAAATACCATTTTTCAAAAGAGAGATATATTATACGGACAGCTGTGAAAAAAATCAATTGACATTTGTATTTGCAGTTTTATTTATATACTGTTGGTAATTCCATGATGCGTGCACTTCCTATGCTTCATCATCTGCCACGGGATCTGCAATCAGGATGTCGCTCTCTACAGCCAGATTCCAATTTCAATTATCAGCATGTCTACCTCTAATTCTCACTCTAAGTGTGACGAAACTCACGAAGGCTTGTCAACCCAATCTCTTTCTCGTCTTTATACAGTCTGATGGACAGTTTATTTTTTGTTTGTTTCCATAAGCATATCGCTGCTTATTAGAGTATTTAAAATGCTTTCTATTTTAGTTTATTGCTATACACCGACATCAGAATTCAACTAGTATTAATCGTTAAAAAATTACATTTTGTATTAGACATCAAACATTTTATTATTTTTGACTTTAGATTACTTATATTTACGTCCCGTATTACGAGGGCTATTTTGAGACGGACCTCATAAAATTTAACCTTGGTGAAATGACGAGGAAGACATTTGATCAGCTCCCCCTCACTCCAAACTACCGAGCCCCACCAAATTAAATTATTTAAAAAATAATACGTTTTATGTTTTTTTTGTTTAAAGAATTATTATGAATACAAAAATTGAAACAGAACATGACTTCAAAACAAGTTTTACCTGTCTCATAATTTATCTGTTTCATATGAGATTTGATAGTATATTTTAAAATAATTGATGAACAATTATCCTTGTTCTAGAATATAGTTACTTTTCAGTAGAACTTTTGCTTTAACCCTCTGACACCACGCGAGGTGATCTAAAAATTTCTCTTTAACGGCGTAGAAGGCCGGTCTGAGGCGGCTGGCTTCTTATGAGGGGAGGTGAGGTTCTGAGATCGCTTCGGAGATAAGCTCAGTAGGGGGGAGTACGATTATCAACCAGGTACAAACCACAGCCCATTTCCGTGCTCCTTAAGGGAAGGTTATAGGGTGTGCGGTGGTGGGGTAAATGACCACCCATGTTGGGAGATTTCAATTCATGTCGTTTCCTCCCAAAAGTTCCCGATTTTAAAGGAGCTAGAAGAGAAAAGTCGCCTCGGGTTTAAAGAGTTAATATGCTATCCAAGCTGATCCCCAATTCAATATGGTTCTTTCGTATGCTTGAATTTATATTTAATGAAGATACGGATTCCTTAGTTATTTCTCAGAAAAGACTAATGATGTTTTTATACATCCTTTAAAACTAATGCATGACAGTTTTGAGATATTTCTTTTATTTTTTTCGGAACATTTCCCTACCTACGGTCCCATGCATAATTTGGAAATGAATACGAAGTGAAATACGCGTTATCAAACAATTTTATTCAGAGAAAGGGCTATTTGTTGTCTTTTTTACTAATTTTAACTTTCATGCTGACAGGTACGGATCTTCATTAAAATTCCAAATTTTAAGCTTCATTGCTTTGTTGTATTATTTATTAAAATAGGAATGTTTACGTTTTATTACAAACGCTACACATTTTCATACTTCCTATATAAATATTTCTAGAATTTCTTTGCAGAAAATCTGTAAGAGTATAATTTTCACTGTACAGTCTGTCCCAAAATGAAAGTCTATTTTTCTAAAATCAGGCACTTTTACGAAAATTTCAAGCATTTTTATTTTTACCAGTCTTAAAATGTGGAAACACATGCTACATTTTACAATGCTATATTTACACGAGGTTTCAGAAAGATTATTTTGTGTTCCAAAATTAACAACTTATTTTGATGATTAAAAAAAGAACAATTTTGTGCTCACATTGGCAACTCAATTATGATCACAAAAAATATAAATTTATTAAAAGGTAATAATAAAGAAAATAGGGATTTTTAAACCTTGTATCAAAACTTCAACAAAAACATAGAACATGATCTAAATCTGTATCCCTTAAAATTTTCAATATTCCATAGAATTGCGAAACACACTCTAGTTTTGTGAGTTCAACTCAACTTTTGGTAGTTAGTGTTAAACATAAATCTCTGTGAAGACTGTCTTGAGTACGTAAAGTCAAACTGGCCCCCCCCCCCCCATAGAAAGTTGTTGGATCATTTAGGAATAATTGTCGAATTTATGACGTTCTGTACGTATGTATCTGTGGCCACCGCTTTTTTCTTCGCCATGGATCCAGTTCTCTGAAAGTTTGTCACAATGTTATGACTCGCTTTGCCTGTAGGCTTAGGTCATTAAATAATGTTTGGAATTTTCCTCTTAAATTCATTCAATTTTAGTGCTATGATGTGTTCTATTGCAAGAATTGTCCATGCTTCTGCAATTTTTATTTAAGTATTTTGCAGAAGACTAAAGGGACAACAAAAAAATATTGATTTTGAAATATATAAAACTTTCCGAGATATCGTCAAAAGTTCCTATAATTCAGTTCACATGGAAAAGGACATTTTTAAAAACCCTATAGCTCTCGAAATTTTATTCAGAACTCTATAAAATGTTTTGGGGAAGCTAATTTCATGACGGGGAGTCGATTCAGAGAAAAAGAATTGATAGGCGTAATGGGAAAATTCCGAGATAGGAGTTAATTAAGTATGTTAATTAACTCGGGTAATCAGTTTTTTCATCTGAATAAACCTGTCCCCTTGAGTCATTAACATCAGCACTGGTTTTGTGAAGACTTGATAATAAATACCAGGGTTAGAGAGGTGTCCCATTTTTTTTGTTGACGACTGTACCTATATTTTCCTTATACATAATATCTTACAAGTTGCTTTCGCTTATGAAAATATTATACAAAAAATTATTAAAAGAAAATAATTAGCTGTGACATTTTTAGCCTTAGATCTATTGAACTTTATTGAATTTCGTTTTATATTAATGCTGTTGGTATAAATTAAAACATAAAATTCTTATAGTTTATTTCGTTGTTTGGGCAGTCGTATTTTTTGAAATATTTTAAACCCTAAGTTCTTTCTCTGAGAAGCTTTTACTGAATTGTTATATGTTTGATAAAATGTTTGTCAATTCCTCATAATATCTCAATTTTAAATTGTAAAAGTAATTCGAATTAAATTGTTTTATTCACATTCTGCATTGATATTTCTCTCTGGAATATATATATATATATATATATATATATATATATATATATATATATATTAATTTCTAGGCAATTACCTTAAAGAGAAACCTGGATTTGTTTTCATACAGGCCCATATATATTATTAGTAGTTACAAAGGTTCCAATATGCTCATTCTTTTATTCTTCTTACTTTTCTACTTCGAAGAATATCAAATGTCATCCATACTTTTAAGTGTACAACTAACTTAACATTTGCATAACACTGCAACGTTCCTCCGAATTTCTGAAGAAAGAAAGCAGCGTTAGCTTCGAAAACTCCAGATTCAAATGTTTCTGACGCTTTGCTTAAAAACATTTACCCATGAGTATGAAAAATAATAATAACCTAATTTTCTGCGGTTCTCGTAGAAAACGTTCTAGTTATTTAGGACGCTTCATTCTCTCCTGTGGGATTAACTCTCTACGTAGTAAATAAATTGCATTTCCGGTATTTGCACATCAGTTCGCAGTTTCAAATTTTCTCCAAAACTCTTTATTCAAAATTAGGCAGCAACAATGAAGAAATAACAAGACGCTAAGCAGAAAAATTAAAAATAAGAAAATGGGTGGACGCTTTTGTGCTTTACCAGTTTTTATGCTTGTGTTAGGCGGCTCAACATTAAATTTTCATTTTCTCTCAGAGATAAGCTCTGTTTCAGCGATGAAGTAAGATATTTCTGTTGCAGGTTTAAGCAGAAAATTTTACTAATTTTTTTTGTGCTTAACTATCAGATGCGCTTTCTTAGAGGCATAATCTTTCAATTTTAATTGTTGTTTGTGTTTTGCGTGGATTACTTCCATATTTATTATTTGAATATTACAACTGTCTGAAATTTATAAATACTTTCTATAAAATCAAAAATATATTTCCACTTTTAGTTCAGAAAGCAATTGTGGCATCGGAATACCTATTAGATTAACGTAGTATGTTTCCTAATTTTCTGCTATCGATTTCTGACAATAAATTCGTTTAAAGAAATATCTATCCTTCATTTTTTACTTTAGAAATGAGTGATAAATTCTTGTAAACCTTCTTGTGTCTATTTAAAACAATATTCTAAAGCATTTAAAAACGGTAAATTCTTCTATATATTTTTAATAATTTTCTGTTTTTCAGTTTTACTGAATTTGTATATCTTATTCACTAATTTGTATTCTTATTCACTAAAACTTTGTACTATTACTAAAGATAAAATGTGTGAAATTTCCAGCTTAGTTGATCTGTAACCTGTAATTAATTTTATAATATGAATATTTAAATAATAATTATATTAAAAATGAAATACTTTTCAGTGTACTGATTTTTAGACAATGCTAAAACAGGAATAAACCATACATTTTAAAAAGGATATAAAGTTTATTGATAACAAAGATTTTGGAGCGTCCATCTTTCTCGATAATCTGAAATTTAAAAAAAAATACAAAACTTATTTCTTCAAGCATAAACCATATTTTCTGATTTCATATACGATTTTAAAATAGTACTATCAATGTAGAAGATAGTTTCTACTAGTTAATTAGTAATATTTTCTTAATTCAAAAGCAATGAGCAGAAACATATTTTTATAGATGCTTTGAGCAACGATATTTAGTTTCATTTTTGTTGTAAATCTATGCTTATTTGCTATAATCTAGGCTGCGTAACTACAGAGAAAAAGTAATAACCTGCATTTCTCAGAAACGTTTGGAAATTAAACTCAATTTTTCTTAAACAAAAAAGTGATAAAAAATATAAACATTGTGTAAGTTTTATTCGGAATTAGAGTATTCAGTATTTTAGTATTTTTTTTATTAGACTTCATATGATTTTTTCCAATCAATCTAGGATTATGAATCTTTACCATGCGCATATTAGTTTCATGAACATTATGCGCCAATCTACAGAAAACTAATGCCCTAAAGAATTACATGTGAAATGTGTAAGAGTGATTAGCACAGCATATTAAATTAGCATTATTGCCTGTGGCAAATAGTTTTTTATTAATATTAGTTAAAGAATTTGTAAAAAAAATCTGTTTATAGCCTGTTTGAAATATTTTAATGAATAGCACTACTGGGAATTATCTCTTTCAATACATTATAAACTTTTAATACAGGGTGTCCAACAAAGGACTCCCTCATTTTAAAATTAAATAACTCGGCAACGGAGATCGATAGAAGAACGAAACCAGTGATATGCTTAGTCTGAAAGCCGTAAAAATCTGATACAAAAGTTTCAAAATTAGTTATAAATGTTGCCGACAGGTGGCGCTGTACGTTGTAATCACAGTTCAGATTTCGAGAAGAAAGCTATAAACTGTCATTTGCACGTAATCGTTGCAATCACATCACAATCGATTCAAATTAGGCATTTTTCGTGCTTCCCAAGGACAGTTTATAGATTTCTTATCGGATTCTGAATAGCTATTACAACCTTCAGCGCCACCTGTCGGCAACATTTATAACTAATTTTGAAACTTTTGTATCAGATTTTTACGGCTTTCAGACTAAGCATATCACTGGTTTCGTTCTTCTATCGATCTCCGTTGCCGAGTTATTTAATTTTAAAATGAGGTAGTCCTTTGTTGGACACCCTGTAGATTTGCTGGGTGCCGAACTGGTTCATCATATTTTGTAAATTTTTTCAATAAATATCAAAATATATAGTTAACGAGAAATATAGGGAAACGCATTTGGAAATTATTCCTCATTATCGATTAAAAAACATTTTCTTAAAAGTAATTGAAATTATAAAGAAAGAAAATATTTCTTTTACAATCTAAATACAAGGCAAAGAGGGAGATCCTCCTGAATCAACGATAATAAACATCTATAAAATTTAATAAAAACAAAAGTGTTCATAATATGTTGATATAAGTAAAACAATATCATTTTTTGCATTAATAAAACGCTGTATTCTTGAATGCGCAATACACATCATGATTTGTAAAATATGATTTCAGAACTTAAATTCGGTTTCTTTTTTTTTGGTTTTGATTTTATAATTGATTTCTTTTCTTATTTCCCAGCTTATATGGTTATGTTAATTATTAATTTCCCCATCGCAAACGATTTAATATACTAATTTGTTAAATATAACCCAGATAGCAATTTTAGTTTGCAGCAAGCTTGCCACAAATTTGTCATGACAAGAGTGCAAGTTTGCCACAAATTTGTCATGACAAGAGTGCAAGTTTGCCACAAATTTGTCATGACAAGAGTGCAAGTTTGCCACAAATTTGTCATGACAAGAGTGCAAGCTTGCAGCAAGTTAACGAAAGCTCCGAAGTCACCATGAAACGAACTTGCAGCAAACTTGCCGTGCAAACTTATTGCAAATTAAAGCAAAAACAGAGTACGAAACACAACCCGGGATAGAACTCGCGACCTCCCGGTTCCGATGCGGAGACGCTACCCATTGAGCCACTCGAACTCTGAGAGGAGAAGATAGATTTCGCTAATACATCGTCGATTCGATTCGTATACGATTTATTTTTAACTATTTTCTGGATTTCATTAATTTTTTAAATGGGAATATGATTTGAAGTCAAAGAGAGAGCGATTTTTGCTAATAACTACGTTTTGCTAGTAAAATAAATTATGAAATTAGAGTTCAAAAGTAATTACTTTAAAATGGGACAAAATGTCTAGTTATTATTGTTCAACAAACACTGACTGTTTTTTTAGATTTAAAACGTTATTTATAAACGTTAAAATTTTAACATTAAGAAAAAGGCGATATAGTTTTTTTTTTAAGTGAGAGTGATATATTTAGTAAAAAGATGGAAAATGTTTCAAAAAACTTTTTTATAAGAAAGTTATCTTTTTCACAAATTATCATTGATTTATTGAATTAATAAAAAAGAACTACGGTCTAGGAGATGCTATTAAAAATCGGATGTTTTTTAAAACAGAGACAAAGATAATTATCTCTTTATTGTGCTATCTTTGCAGGAAGCTTGTTTTGCAAAATTGCAGCAAGTTTGATTTGCAAAGAGGTGGCGCTATTTGTCACATAGAACTTGCTACAAGTTCGATTCAAGTTTGACGCGTCAAATTTTGCCATGACAAGTCAAAATCAAACTTGCTGCAAACTTACGTGCTATCTGGGAAGATACATGCATCAATGCAAGATACATTTTTATGAATTGTTTGATAGTGACAAAACATATACGTGATTTGTGTTCATTCTTTTGTACAGGTCTTATAAAGAACATAAACTTAAATTCTCAGCATTCAATAAAATATATATTCTAAAACATTTATTATATATACTGAAAAATCATTATAAAATAAAAGTTTCTTGACACAAAAACCCGGGAACAGTTGGTACAAAAACACCGAAGAGGAACTTAAAGAAACATGATTTCAAACCCATTACTTCGTTAAATGAACGCAAGCGGCACTAAATTGGTTTCCTCATCGTAACAAAGTAGTGCCCGTAAAATTTCGGCAGGGATTACCTGCACTAGAGTCTAGCCAATCGGTATCGACTGCTAGTTTTGACTCGAGAGTCTTTTCAAGTAAAAAGGTTCAGCGCTTCACTGAACTGTTACCTTCAAGCTATCACTTTCAGGGCCACCGTGTTCTTCTTTTTTACTTGTTACTTTTGGAAAGCCTTCAGGAAATTGGGGAAAATTCTAGTTGAGTTAAAAAAAGCTTCGATGCGTAAGAAACCTAAAAGAAAACTAAAAGAAGGGATATGGACGCACATGTGGTTTAGTTTCTAAGTGAGATGAATTAAACATGATTCGGTTCGTCGAGAATCCCTGTAATGATCTTTTTTCCGAAATAAAGGAAAGGCCTGAGCTTCATCCTGACTTTCTTTGAGGGAAACTTAAATCAGCTATCAAGATGAGAAAAGGCAAGTGAGAAGATGTTGCCTTTTCCGGACATAAAGTGGAGAGATAATAAACTGCAAAAAAGTATATTTTAAAGTCGACCTAGATGCTAAAAAATCTGAAATCGTCTTTTTTAAAGCAAACCTTACAAAACATCCTGTCGATTTGATTTGATATCTTATCTTTTTAAATTGTTAAAGCTAGCGTTTTTATTGTTTCTCATTAGACAATTAATAAAACGAATTGCAAAACATGTCACCTATCTGATTAAAACTCGACTGTCATTAAAACGGTTAGCTTACATAATGCATTTTTCTACAAAATATAATTTTGTTAAACTCGTAAATTCACTAAATCAAACATCAATGATCCGAAAAGAAATTTTCTTTATATTCATAAAAAAGATTAAAATCGTAATGTAGTGAAACTAAAGTACTACAAGATAATTAAAATAAAAAATAAATTCTTAATGTTTATCACTAGGACTGCTAATTTCGTATATTTTTTATTTTAATGAGTACATGATTAAAAGCTTACAAATTTCTGATGGCCGTTGGACCTGCAGTCTATAGGATTTTATACTTCCGCTTGTAGCTGGGTGCTCAGAGTTCGTTTTGACCAACTGAATATGCCACAATTCTCCTTCATTATGACTCCGTGACTCATGGACTCTTCTAGATACGTTGGACCTGCAGCCTATAAGACTTTGTACTTCCGCTGGTAGCTGGGTGCTCAGGGTTCGTTTTGACCAACTGAATATGTCACAATTCTCTTTTATCATGACTCCATGACAAATGGACTCTTCTAGATATGCTAGATTAATCGCGAGAACTCACCGTCCTTACACATACTCGAGGACGCGCGTCGGGCTTCGTAGGCAACAGGTCTTGTTTACTTCAATTACATCTTTAACTTGTTACAGACTTGTTTACAGAAAATTACATTTGCTTTAATAGGAAACATTCGTTGAACTAGTGTACAGAATATGAATTATTAATAAAATAATTTTCAGATAAATCTCTTCTGGGGAGCGCTTTAAATTGAAGAAGATCGATGAATGCTTGTACTTGGAAGGTATTTATGAAAAGTTTGGCTTCCCCGTCCAAAATTACTTAAATTCACCTGTGTATAAGTATTAATGCAGCATCTGTCTCATCGATAAGCATTTCCAAGACTTTTGAACCGGTATACAACTTTTACTTCACCAAACTTTGCGGGTCGTTGTATGGCGGTGTTGTGTGCAAAAAGTTCTAATAATGTTTCGACGTTCTGTTTCACACGATTTGTTAATTCCACCTATCTTACGTTTACTACTCAATTTTTTAACTCCATCCCTCTTCTAAATAATCTGCGGACTCATAAATATCCTATTCATTGTCTAATTCCGTTTCAGAATTCGACATATTATCTCTAACAAATTCAACAGCAACAATTTCTTTGTTTTCTTTGTTAATCGATTCTTAATAAGTTGATTTTCAGCTATAATCTTTTTTTATCTTTGCATCTCATATTTGTAGTTCAAATAGCGATTAATTCTCGCGATATATCTTTTCTATGTAGAAATCCTACACAGAAACACGAGCGCGCGTATCGGGCTTCGGAGGCCACACCTTTTGTTTTCTGAGGTAACAAATGAGAGGATATTCTTGAAATACCTGTGGTCAGCAAGTAAACAACCTTGAATGCCGCTACTGTGATTCTGGAGATTTTTCGTTGAGGGGCTAATTTTCTGTAATAAATTCTTGCACGCACCGGGCCTCCTAGGCCCGATGCGTGTCCTCGAGGGTTATGTGAGATTACATCTATCACCACAATTTATAAGGCTTTATAAATATTTAAGAATAAGATACACATAACGTATTTAAGTTGGCTTTAACGTTTCAAAACTTAGAATGCATTTTCTTTTAAGAATACAGTGGTTTCTGTGTTTAAAAAATGCGGTTACAATTCAAAGTACTACCAAAGTCAGAGACAAATGAGTGAATAACAAGAGTAAAAAAACTCGAGGAACAAACTTGAAAAATATATTTTTCAGAGATAATGATAAATGACATCTTTCGATTTCGTGGCATCATTTGTTGAAAAAATTGCAGTGAAAGTTTGATGATGTATAAGAGGCAAGTCAAAATCATGTCAATAAAATTGATTTTTTCTTGCAGTGGCAAAACACTAGATAACATATCATGTAGTCTAAAATTTTCTCCAATGTCAAACAATTCAGTGCACAGAGTGGCGAGATTTATCATGGAATCTGAATAAAATAGTGGAGAGTGGAGTAAAATTTGGTACTTTTGATTTTGGTGCTATTATTTTTCCTCTATCTAGCAGACAAATGCTGAATTACACTCTACTAGTCAAGAAAAAAGAACAGTCATAGTTTCGTGTTGTAATTGTTAAATTCAATGCATCTGTGAAGGTTTATTTGTTTTAAGATGCCAACTCTAATGTTGGTTGGATTTTAAACTATCCTTACTTAAAAATTATTACTGTTATAAAAACTATATTTAATCCAGCTTATTATAAATTTACTAATGATTTATACCCTATCAAACAATAAGGATTTACCCCAATAATTGAGCGGTTCTGATTCGGTTTTTAAACTCTGCACTCTGGGTAAAACTCGGTACTCCAAGTGGAGTATGACCGGGACAGTCAGTATTTATCATTCCTCCTATTAAGACGATAGAAAAACATCAGCCGTAGATTATTTATATTTTAATGATGTATTTTCTAATTCAAAGAAAGAAGAAGGGCCAATCCAGTGTAAAAACTGTCTTAGTGTGCACACAAAAGCTGCAATGGCGCGAAGGAAGAAGACAGCTGCTTTATATGTGAATTTTGTAACTAATATTCTTAAATTTTCATATATAGTAAAATTGATTGCAACTTTCCCACTGAAAATCAAGTTTTCCAATTTCCCATAACGTTAAGATGTGTACCCTGTTTTACCCCACTACTAAAAAACTACAAACCCTGTTTCACCCCCAAACTACCCAGTTTTACCCTCAGTGGGGTAAAACTAGGTAGTTAGACTTTTTTCATTAAAAATCATTGATAAAAAAAGTAATGAAACTGTGGATTTTCTGGAAAGATATATTGCACTCCGATAAACAAAAAATATTTTAATAAAATGTGACAAGCTCTTTGTCGAATATTTTAGCTCTAACAGGCCTTGGAACATTAGCTACCCGGTTTTAGCCCACCATCTCGCTCTAGAGGGAGGCATTCAATCTTGCTCTTCGCACACATGCTCGCTAAAAGAAGCTTTGCAAGAAAAAGGTATCTCTCACCCTACTGGCTTCCTAGAAGGAGTTAATGATAGCTTCATATTTTTCGAAACGTGGCATTTCAGGTGCTGTCTTTCATAAATAGGCTACCAAACTCCATGTTTTGTGTAGAAGACATCTTCGATGCACACACGAAAAGTGAGAGTCAAATTGGTCAATTTCGAACTTTTACTAATTTCTGAAACAAAATTAGTTTTAGGTATTTTGTTTTCTCTGGGCTTTTCGCCGCACATATTGTTGTATACTTTGTCTTAAATTCATGATATTAACTTACAGTATTTTATCACTTTTTGAATATTTAAAAAATAAGATTTGATATATATGCTATATTTCGATAGTGCATACATCTTTTTCATAATTATTTTTAATACATAAGTATCTAGCATAACGAAAAATAACGAACGTAGCGATAAAATAGCGTAATAAAAACGAACAAAAACTTTAACAAATTCAGCCAACAAGGGAAACATGTGTAACTTTTCTTACTCCTGAAAACTAAGAATAACTACCATTTTCGAACAATTTATTATGGGGTAGAATTATCAGGAACTCTCCTGTAATTAAACATATTTCAAATTAAGTACTAATTGTTAAAAATAATTCGTTTGCGAAAGAATTGCACAATATTATTTGATAGTTATACTTCTTAAAACATCATTTTCTCAACTTTCTGTGTAAAAGTTCAGTTAACAAACTTTAATAGAATGATGAAATTTGTTCAGAAGAAAATTAAATAAATTTCACATTGATTATGACAAAATGAATTTTATTTCAAGCTACGTAAGAAGAACTCGTTTAATACTCTAGATGTTATTCAGATAATTCATAAAGTATTTAACACGAGTAAGATTTGAATATAAAAATTTGTAGATAAAAAAATGTTGCCTGAAATCATGAATAACAATAAAAAGAGTTTAGAAGCGAGTATAAACTTCCATTAAAGCAATTATCACTTTAAAGAATTATGAAATTTATTTTGGCAAGTCTGTTTCATTCTCAGAATTTTTTTCCCCTTTCTTTCCGTGAAAAAGTTGTTTTATTATACTTGATAAAATAAGGAACGCAAGAAAGGTGTCCATAAATATAAGAAATGAAAACAGAACGGTAAATCATAGTCATAATAATTTTTTGATATATCAAAGAGTTAATCCTTTCAATATCAGGCTTTCTGATACACTTTTATGATGATAAAAAAATAAACGAAGCTTAATTAAGTGATTTAAATAAAAAATGTGGACCATTTTGAAATAATCACCGACTGCGAAATCATTTATAAATTTGAATCTCAATATATTAATTTAACTAAAATATTGCCATAATTGCTCGAAATTTAAAATAATTGATTACAAATATTTTTGAGAAATATTTACAAAACAAGACCATAAATAAATCTTATAATATAACTTAATTTTAAACAGACAAAAATTTTTACTCAAAACATTTTAATTTATTTTCATTTTAATGCCCCATGTGTTATATTTGCGGTTAATTCTAATGTTAATTTGAATGTAATAATTAAAAATTTAAAATACTTTCGAATGATTTAAAATTTTCAGCTCCTTTCTTAAGGCTTGAACGATGCATCTTAGATGATCCAACTATTTTTTGGAAACCTTATATACTTCATGTTGTCGAACAAATCTGAAATTCAAGTAAATTTCTATGCATCTACAAAGTATTTCTGAAGTTTGAAAAACTTTTATAAATATTCAGAATTATCAGGCATAAATTTCGCACAGTAGCTCTAGTCAGTCAAATTCCAGACCGAAATTTAGAAGATTTTCAAATAGAAAATAAAATTCCATTCTAATAAAGATAATATCCCTATTATTATTAAAAACAATTTCTAAAGATTGTATTTTCAAATTATTTGGAATCCAATAAAGAAAGATAGTTTACATTATGGAAACTTGGTATAGTAAATTTTTATAGGTGAACATGTGCTACTGTTCGCGTAAAAACTTTAAGACCAGCAAATAAATTTTAAAAATATTGATAAATTTAAATTAAAATGAGTGAAATTGTATTTTAAAGTTTACAATAAATTCAAAATGCTGAAAGATCTTCAGTAAAATGCATATTCCAGTACTTTATTACGCAAATAAACCACTGTAATCACAAAACAACTATATTTCATTTGGTGCAAAAACGTTAAATCCATAAGAATATGAACAGTATAATAATGAAAAATAAACGTTTAATACCTTGTAACCCTGTCATAGTTTTTAAACCCTTAACGGTAGGCCCCATCATATTGACGTGCATCGATTTATCGTATTTGTAGGCTCATAAACTAAAATTTAATCATTAATTAGCTTTAAAATTTGGCACAAAAATTATGTAGAATCTATAAGCATCTCAAGTACTCTATGCCTTCTTAGGTCAGTGAAAACGACAGCCCCTTTGCAACTCAAGAGGAGTCATCTTATTAGATAGCAAAAAATTCCGACTCTTAAGGGGTTAATAATCTCGATTACCGTACTGGGAAGCACCAGAGTACGTGGATAAGTAGTCGCCGGATAAGTAAGCGAGATCTCGTTTCCCTAGTGGATATACTAATGCTTTGGTTTCAATTACCCCTCACCAATTTCGATACGCACCTCCCTCGAGAGGGACCGGGACATGGCCGAAGATGACTGTTAGAACTCCGCCCTCAGTGTTCAAGTTGTTGTAGCGATCCTTCTTCAGATGACAAGGACGCCAAGACAAGGCGGGGGCTGTCTCCACTTAAGGTTAATAAACTCGATTATTCTAGCCTTCACGGGTACTATAAATTGTATTATATTGACACAATTCAAGATTGGCTTGTATTATTAATTTTAAATTATAGGTATCAAGTATGCAGCTCTTATCCTGACAAATTCTCTCTCTTTGAGATCAGAGCAAAAGTTCTCGATAGGACTATGAAATGGCTGGACAATGAAAAGATTTAATATATATTGCGTAGAACCAGAGTTTTTTCTACTACTTTCTTGGATAGACGAATTATTTTTATCTTAGATACATCTTTCCCCTGTCAGAAATGTTGTAACAGGAAAATAAAAATGAGTACTACTACATATTTATGCCTCTAAGTTCGTTTTTCCAGAAACAGATGCGTAAATTCCATGCGATTAAATGAAAAATTATACCGCGCTAGGACAGACTACCACTTTTATTGACGTTTTCTGAATTTTTTCCTCTTTTCAATTCACAATTCAGTAGGAATATCATTCATGATGCTTCCAAAATTGGAATAACCCAAATTCCATTCATTTTATCAGAGAAACTGATCTGGTTGATCGTACCTCGCCCTATTCTGCCTTTTTAATTCCAAATGCTATGTTTTGTATGAATGATATTTATAAAATTTTGATTTCCGCTGAAAACCGCTCAAGTAATTGTATTGTAGATAATTTTCGTACTGTTAGAATAGAGTATTCGCACATTACATCACTAAGTTTCAGAAACCTCACGCCTTTTTAAATAGAGCTGATTGGCTGTCGTATTAACGTTTTCTATTCGCTGTTTCACTGTATCATTACGAATCCCCATTGGCTGCCTTTCTATCTTTTCAATCCTCTTGAAAATCTATATATATGAGTGACTTTCATTTTATCTTCACTGTGATTCTGCTTTTCATGTATGATAGACCATACTGTAAATAAAACCTGTTTTATTCGATCCAAAGGACTCAGAATCTTTTAACACAGGCATTTTCCACAAAATGAAGTGGTTATAAATCTAACACGTACAAATACTTAAAACAGTCGTTCTCAAAATTTCTTTACTCAGAAATGTACAGGTGGGTGACAATTTCAAAACCCTCAAGTCAAATATGGAATACCGAGACTTTTGACATGCTTCCAGCTATTTTTATTTATCTTCAACTTAAAAAAGTATTGAATAAATCTTTCAGGCCTTCTCATTCCCTTTCGAATACACAAGTTGCCTTTTCCTCTGATTATGTTAAGAATTAAAACATTTCTGTTTTAATGTTCAATTAGTTGACTTGCTTTTCGCGTTATTCAAGAAGTTACATCTCAGTAGAAAATCTAAAATATTTACTGCATTTTATTGACTTTAATGTTCATAATCAGTTATATATATAATTGCTTTGAATTTGTGAAGGTATCCTTGAAGTTTCCACATGAAGGAAATAAGCATGTATTTATAGTTTTTAAATTTTTTTCATAAAATGCTCATGCATACCTTTTGTTGACTTCTTTGTTGGAATTTAGGCTTTAAGATAAACCGTTTGTTGGAATATAGACTTTAACATAAAACTTTTGTTGGAATTTAGACTTTAAGATAAACCTTTTGTTGGAATTTAGACTTTAAGATGAGATTTTAAAACACAGTTTCTATCTACTGATTATAAATTTATTAATAATCATAAAATTGTTTGCTAGACCTAAGGTTTCACGAACACTGATTGGAAAAGCAATTTCAGAATGAGTAAAACTATTAAGGCATTTTTCACTCTGCAGTGTAATTTCAAAATGATACAAACGATGAAAAAAATCTGATTAAAAAGTATCTGTAATTTTTTTATAGTTCTAGGAAAACTAAACTGAATTTATTTATTTTTAATTTTTATTCATTGTAGCTGATATTTTATGAGAATAATCTATTTCTGAGGTACCTCAACACGAAATAAAGTCAATTCTATAGCAGCATACGAGTGTGAAGTATTCACACACAAAAGTGTTGGATATATTTTGCCTCTAAATGTTAAATCTCGG
Organism: Araneus ventricosus; assembly: GCA_013235015.1. Classification (NCBI taxonomy): domain Eukaryota; kingdom Metazoa; phylum Arthropoda; class Arachnida; order Araneae; family Araneidae; genus Araneus; species Araneus ventricosus. The sequence goes on along the minus strand of BGPR01000003.1, from coordinate 3,927,642 downwards.
AAATTATTCACTCAATACTTTATACAAACCAAGCACTGATGTATTGTTTAATCACAGTTCAGGTTCTGAGTAATAAATATTCATTTATTTCACAATAAGAAAATAGCGCATGAATAATATATTTTGAGCTAATGTTTGTGAACTTGCTGTTTAGATATGTTAATGGACCAATTTCTGAGTCCAGGCACTCTGACTTCATGTGGCGTTCTGAGTTCCATTTAGACGTAAATATCGTATACTTTGCAAATAATAGGAAATCTTCATAATAAAAACAGAATTTATATGGATTTTGTGTATATGCACTACAAAAGAGCTTCGATCTTAAACTCTTATATTTTCCACAAACAATACTATCTAGTACAAGAAAATAGAAAGAATTTGGAGAATCAGTGTGCATATTTGAATAGCTTTCGTACGACTACACACAAACAATTATTATGATTTTCATTTTCTTGTAATTTATTAAAAATTTATTCCTCAACAATCTGAAGGCGACTGTAGAGTTTGATATTCAAACGACTCAATGTACCGACGACGATGAGACCTACAGGGGATTAATTACGTTGCTTGTTAAGCAAAATGTGGTTGGTGTTATCTACCGAGCAACGTATGGCGGATCTAATTTAAAAATAGATTGTGGAGCAAATCATTTCATTATTATCATAAAGATACATTGTTAGGCAGTAATGATAATTGTAAATGTTATGGTTTGAAAATAATCTCAATGAAACTTTAACGCTTTTCATGTTTAATTTTTTCCACAATTTTGATAATATCACCCTCAGTGTTCTCTCCTCTTGATCCTTACAACATTCAGTACGAATTTTCCATTATTTGAAGCAATGCTTCAGTTCAATTCCTGAAAATTCTTTCATTAAATACGACTCTTTCGCTTGCACTGTATCTACCGTCGGAATTCTATTTCCTATTCACACTGACTTGAGCATAAATAATAAAAAGAAGTCACACGAGACGAGATGACGTGAATAGGGTTGTTGTTCTACGATGGGGATTCCGTGATTCTCTAAAATTATCTTTCCATACATTTAATTGTGAGGTAAAGAAGCTATGATTTGTGTTTCAACACATCAGGTCGTTTCTCCGTATTTGTTCAGGTAGATGAGTACGAGCACTTGTTAATTAGCTTCATTTAAAACATATATGAGTATTTCTTGTTGTATTTTGTTACCTTCAGTAAATAATCCAAGTTAGATTTGAATACAATATTTTCACTCTTTTCACAATTTACCTAATTCCACAAAATTTGCTTTTGATGGATATCATTCTCTGATTTTTACTTTGAACTCGTTTAACCAGGATAAATATTTTGATTGGTTCAAAGGAATTTATATGTATTAAAATAAAATTTAATACTGCAACAATTTTCTTCTTTAGCTGAAATCGTGTTTTGCGAAGTATAGTTTCTATTTCAAGAAATAATTTCAGATTTAAAAATAAAATTGTATTTATTGGAATGAAGTCATAAATGCTAGACTGCTGATAAATATACACAGTTTTATCCAAATAATAAATAATAAAAGGGTTACATACAGTTTAGTTACTTGCTATATCAAACAAACATTTTTTTTATCTTTCAACGCATCGAGACATATGTATGTGCATACATTCATATTATTTCAAACCTAGTTATTTGATTCACGTAAAACGAAAAATCAGTTTTACAAGAAAAAGTATGAGTAAAGGAAAAGGTTTTGTGAAATCTTCAAAAAAATTTAACAAAATATATATTTTATGTTTCATTAAAGCTTATACAAAGTTATGCTTTTATCATATAATATACACAGTAGCATCGACATTCTGATAATTTTTTTAAAAAAATTCGACGGGAGGCTGTCTCTTCGAAACGGCCGCTGGGATTGAGGGGCGTAGACTTACTTACCTTACTTAACGGTGACTTTCTGTGACTAAAGTTGTTTTAAGCGAATAAACTACCTCTATGTGACTTTGACCTATGAATAATTCTCTATGAACTTTCTCTGTTAAATGAATTAAGCTGAATGAATTAATTAATCTGAAAAGAATTAATTATTAATCTTTTAAAATCCAACTAATATACCGCTCACAACCGATGAGTGCGCGCGCATCGGTCGCTTTGACGTCAACAGAATACTTCGTGATTTTTACCAACTTTATTGTGACTAGACAAAGTTGTTGCAACTCGATTGTGACTAGGCCATAATTACAAATTCTAAAATTATTTTTTTCAATATTCAATGCCTACCTTTCTCAGTTAAACTAAAACCAACTCTCTTTGTTTCTTTTTTGTTGCGGAGCTATAAGCGTTTAACTTTACCACGAAATTCGAGGTAATTCAGCAATTCTTGAGTAATATTTCGCGTGAACGTAAGATCGATGAATGAATTGCCAAATGTACTTGGATAGTTTGAGAGCGCGCATTGGTCGCTGTGAGTCATCAAAATGTTTAGTGCTTTTTACGAACTTTGAAACTCGACTGTGAGTAAACCATAATTCCAAATTCTAAATTTCCTTTAGCAATCTTGAATGTCAACCTGTCTCTGTTAAATGAAGCTAAATTCAACTCTATATGTTAATTTGTTGCGGAGCTATAAGTGTTTAAACGTACCACGAAAAGCGTCATAATTTTGTCCTTTCCCGACACACCATTAGACCACTATAGAGAAACGTAAGACTACGTCAAAAATAAATGGCACAATGTTAGCATTACAATTGGTGGGAAATCATTACGCCGGTCTTCCTAATTAGTCTTAATCGCCCGATCTGTAATTGAAAAGATCGAAGAACTTTTCTTCATGACACTATGCATATTGTCAGTAAATATTTGCGTATCTTGTATTAAAATGCATGATTTTATGTTAGATTATTAGTTAAACTTATTTAAATTCATAGGCTGCATTATCTTGCTAATAAGTCAGCTTGATATTTTTTGTAAAACAAACAACACGGAAAACCAATATGCACATTCAAATTTACTTACTGAAAGATGTATATTTACAAGAGTAGCACATTACAAATTTTACAACCTGAGAAATTTAGTTTTATTTCCATATTTATTTCCTTTTGTGTATTGGCATCCACAATAAGAAATTAAATATCTTGCATCTATTTTTCCATTTAATGAGAATAAATATATATGTAGCTGTGATTATATATCTCACCCTTAGGATAGATAAATAGAAGCAGTACAATTAGGATATATATGTTTTCACTGTACATTAGACAGATTTTTCTGTTTCATGAATAATTATCGTTTCCAACTTTGACTAAAGATTCCCTGAAGAAATTAATCAAATTGTTATAAACAAAATATTGTCAGTAAATTTTGAAAATGCATGATCGCTTTTTTTTTAATTTAAAAAGATCATTATCAAACTTCATTATTATAAAATAATAATTTTATGACTGTTATATCTTTGATTATAGCTATACAATTCCATTTCAATGTTGCAATATAGATCTTTAAATTTCGATGAGAGGCAATTTTCCATTTGAAATCAGAGAAAAGAGAGCATGTCTATATAAACATAATGATTTTTCATCCTTTATTCTAAGCAGAATAACAATGAATTAAGCTTGTTCAAAAGAAGAAAGTACATGAAATAAACAGAAAATGCACCACATATTCAAGATATGTAACTGATTCCTCGAAGCTTGAAATGAAAACATGTTTTATTCAAAGTACTTTCTCTTATAATGAATCCCAAAGACGTTTTCATAAAAATTTAAAGTTCATTCAGAACTACAAAGGAAATGCAGTGGCTTCAAAATATTTACATGCAATGAGTAACAATTCAGTTAATTTTTCATTAATTGAAAACACATTGTCAAAGTTAGATAGTTGGTGAAAGGAAATATCAATACGTTATTTATTACTCAATATAAGAAAAGTAAAATCCCAAATGTAAGAACAATAACACTTTTAAATACATATCCATACATTGTTACGCGCTGTGTAAAATTGTTTGGTATTTATTGATTAAAGCATTATATTATGTACTATATTTAATTCCTTTTTAACTACGAAGATGCTATTTTGTAAACGTTAAATTAAAACTGGTCTCTATTCATTTACTTTTAAAGAGATTAAAGCGTCTAATTCTCATTTATTGTTCTTTAAAATAGTGGCGCAAATGTTAATAATAAGTGGAATTTTGAACTTCTTGTGTGCAAAACAGGTGTGTAAGGAAAAATGTTTTCATGATGTAAAATGCTTATCTGTGTTGCATGCTTATTATTTCAGATGAGAGCTTTATTTCAATATTATAATTACTTCAATTTATAAGTTCGCTATCACAATCATGGAAACCAATATTGTATTAATTGGATAGGGAAAATCATGATTTGTTTTCCATATACCTCAACTATTGCATTTCTAGTTAAAGTGATAAATAATAAATAAAAGTGATTCGAAATCAAATGTATCTTTAGAAGGAAGAAAATACGTTGTTGAAAATATCACTGAAAGGATTTTATCGAAAGTTCTAAATAACTGAGATAAATACGTAAAATTACTTTTGCAGAAAATAAGATCTTAACACCTAAAGGACATTGTTTATGGGATCTGCAAATGCTGCAAACTTTTGAGTCCATCAGGCGTGAAGCACTGATTAGTGTTTTATTCATTTGCATAAAGGTATGTTCTAATCCTATAGTTGGCAACTGGAAGCAATAATGTTCTAAAACGTAGTCCCAATATTCACTAAGGGTTATACTAAATGCGTGGATAACAACAGAGACAAAATTTTGACGAGTTGAATGAGTTTCAACAGAATATGGCTGAAATGGTTGAGAGAAAGAGGATTTTATGTTAGCCAAATCTAGATGTTTCAAATGTGTACAATTGTTGGCAGGGAAGATTTTATGAAGGCAATGATACAAAAATACCGGCATTGTTCTAAATCGGGCAATTAATGGAAGAAAACAATGGCGAATTCGCAGGACAGCCATAATCGATTGCAATAGATCCGTGCACAAATATTTAGATGGCACAATATATGGTATCACATCACGAACAGTTACGGATTCCTCTCCATAGGCCTCCCAGCTACTTTCAAGGCCAACTGTAGTGGTGCACTGAAAGAGAAGCCTCGAGTTTTGAATGGGATGAGAACCTTAGGAACAAGACCCGTTTAATATCTCAGAGATAATCTTCATTACTAATTTGTCATCCGCATGGGTTCGGTTAGGGTTGTATCCGCACGCTTGCATGTTAAACATATGATATAACTCCTTTTGGTGGTTTGGTGAATCTCGGAGATAATGTTGGTCCAATACTGGAGCCGGAAACTCATGTGTGAATTTCGCCGCGTACTTTCCGAGTTAGCTATGGCGTTCCAGTACCGAATTTTATCTTAAGTGTTGCAATTTATTTTTATCTCCAGTGTGTATTTTCGTCTTTACACGTTTAAACTCCCGGTGTGTTTTTAGAGGATTCGGTGCTTGTGTGTTTTGACTTTTTAACCCTAGCCTTTTGGAAATGGTCTTTTAATTTTTTAAAAAATACGCCTTTTAGAATCACAGTGTGTTTTAATGTGTTTTTGATTATGTGTTTTCCTTTTTAAATATATATGCGTTTGCAAAATTTTATGATTTTATGTATTCTCTGTGTTCAACTTTTTATTGTCTAGTGCTTTTTTTATTTACTATTTGCGGCTTTTGTTCTTTATGTGTTTGTTGTTTATAGCACTCTGTAAATGAAATTTTCTCTGCAGTGTGCTTTTCTTTAAATAAATAAATAAATATTATAGTTTGAGGAGGGATTTTGAAGAAGACTGAATGCGAAACCATGAATAAGAAACTTGATAATAACGTCCATGAACGGATGAGTTGTCAAATTTTTATCATGGCCTCCAAGACCACCAGATTCATTACCATTTTATTATTAGAAGACGTATCAGTAATAAAGAGTCGTCCTCATTTTCATTCCGCAGCAAGTATTGCTGATCCTACTGAACTGTTAAAGCAATAGAGTACAGATATCACTCAGAATAATATCCGACAATTGTAATTAATGCAATTCCATGCGTGGATTAAACAGCGTATCAAATACAAGGATGTCTGAGATTCGTATGTTTTTTTCGTGTATGTTCTTGAAATTGTAATAATTGCAATATGAATGTCGTATTATTTTGATAAAATTTAATCAATTTCTTCCTGGAGTTAGGGTTTTTCGTAAATAAGACTAAGTGTTCAAAGTATATTTTTATCATTTATTATATGCATGTATAAAGAAATTATAACGTAAAATTTTAAATTGAATGGGAAACGAATTGTTTTTATGAATTATCGTCATGCATCTACATGCATGCATATTTTGCTTTTTCCATTTAAATTATTCTAAAGAACAGAAATACATCAAATAGCAACAATTCTTCATGAAATATTTTTCTGGTAGATATATCCTTTTTAAATAGGTATTTCTGAAAAGCTTATACGAGTTATAAATTAAAAATAATGAAGACGCACGCTTTTAGATTTCAAATTAGTAATAAACTGGGATTTATATCATTTCTTAATATTCTTAAAGTGCATCATTTCTTATATTTTAATGTTCTTTTAGAAAATGTTTCTAATTTATATTCCGTAATTATAAAAAACTATTTGCAAACCATGTAAATTATTAATTTTCTTGCAATATATGTTTTAAATAGAGTAGTAAAAACATACGGCGCTGTTTATCAAAAAGTTTGGAAATTTTAAAGCTTATTACAATATATGTAATTTGTTATGCTTATATCTTTCAAATTGAGAGCTTTTGTATTGCTTCATCTTTAGATTTCTTATATTATATTGCACACATAACTGTGTATAACAATATTTGAGTGGCTGCTTAACTCAGATTAATAACTCAGATACTCTTATACCAATAACAGATTAACACTATATTTATTTTTTTACTCCGCCCATGATCAAAAAATACAATTCACTCTCGAATCCACAAAAAATAATTCTATTGAACGAAAATATTAATCACGCATAGTTAGAATAAATTTTTTCATTTTAAAATTCATGATAATGCAAATCATAGTTTCTAAAGACCATATTTTTAAGAAAAATACAGATCTTCTTGAGAATATCAAACCCATGTATTATTTTTATAATGAATTCAAAATCTCAAACAAAACTAACATCCATGTATTCCAGGAGGAACAAATAAATACGAAGTTGTTTGGCCAAAAGACAGATATACTGAGTGATATCGTAAAAATTGCGTATCAGGAATACTGATATTTATGTAAAATTAGAAATTTTAAAACATTTACAACGAAATTTTAATTAAAAATATCTTCTCTTATCTTTGCTGGGCCTCAAACCTATTCAACATGGGAAGTGGGCTTGGCAACTTGATTGGGGCCTTTAAAAATAATCTGTTCTCGAGACTGGGATGCGATTATATTTTTGATTACAAATCCTCACCCGTGAAGATATCTGGAATCAAATCTCATTCAAAAGTCCTGGTGATTGAAATAGTGTGAATAAATATTTGTTGAATATTGACCATGAAGAATTAGATTTTGTCACATAGTCTGAAGGAAACAACTATCGTTATTTATTTAGATAATTTGCATTTGCTTTATCTTCAGTGGGAATATTTTAGTTATCGAACATCAAACCCATCGAACTTCTTAGACATGTGAAAACTAATCCCTATTATACTTTTCATGGACTCAACGAAATATTTCTGTTTTCATTACCTATCATTTAAAAAATATATTATATAAGTTTTAAGGATAGATGCCCCTTCATTCTTTCCATATACATATGAAAAGAATACTTCATACTACTTACAGAACATATATAATATTTGATTTTTCAGAATACCTAATAAGATTTTAAAGGTCAGTTTGTATTATCAAATTATACAGGGTGTCCGAGAATTGTGGGACACATTTCCAAAATTAATGAAAAATAATCTAATAATGTTACAACTACCTTTTTTTAAAAACAAAATTAGAGCTGATTTCAAAAAGATTTTTTTCAGATAGGAAACGCACCGTTACGGAGGTCTAGTTGGTAGTAAATTATTGAAAATCTCCCATTTTGAGAGCCAATATCTGCGAAAATATTAAATCTAGAAGAAGAAAAGCATGTGTTTGTGGGAAATTTTAAGATCTTTAATTCGTAAATTCACATGTATTGTGAAAACGGAGTATTTTTTGTGGTATGTGTGTAAAAAAACTAAACAAAAGAAACCATTAAACGCGCATCGGCTTCTGAAGATCGGTAGCCCTTCTGTACGGAATTCTCTCGCTGTATCAAATTTAGAACGGCGTAACGCCGCATTATCTATCTGAAAAAAATATTTTTTTTCTGTTCTCACATTTTAAACAAATCCGTAGTTGTAACATTATTAGTTTTTTTTATTAATTTTTTAAATGTGTCCCACAATTCTTGGACACCTTGTATTTCAGTGAGTTGTAAAACCATTTTCAAATTTTTTAGTTATATTATTCTGTATTTCTCTTTTCTCATTTAATCTTCTCATAAGAGTAGAGAATAAAGACACAGCTTCTATTGTTTTTGAAAGATATCCTGGCATATGAAGGAATAATACAGAAATCACTGAAATATTTTTACAGGGCTTGAAGCAAATAATAATAATAATAATAATTTTATAAATACTTTATGTACGTAGCATGTTAACAACGGGAAAATCCTTTTTAAAATATTTTATACATACATTAAAATACGAAATACCATTGCACACAAAAGATTGCATCTTAAATCTGAAATTTAAATAAATTGGGATTATCATTTCATTATTTCTAAGGCGATAAACACTTGTCAAATGTTATTAGGATATTAAGTTTATATATTTTTGAGAATCATTTTTGTATATTACATAAAATGCAATCTTTACCTAAAAGTTCGTTTTAATAAAAACACAGTATCATAACGGAAGTTAAGAATTGCAATTGCATGCAAATTTCATACCTTTTCAAATAAATACTACTGTCGACTTCCAAAACAGTTAAAAATAAACATTCTTTGGTGTAGTGTAGTTGATATTTAAACATAGACATTTTAGAGCATGTCTATTTATATCCACCGTTCTTATTATATTGTGAATAGCGACTCGTCTTCCCCAGAAGTGCCTGCGGGTCTTTGTCCCAATCAAACATCTGATAATAACTGTTTCATTTGAAATTTATATTTATATGTTTCACTCCTTGCTGAGTAGTCATATTATTGATCAAGGAGAACGCTTGTCGAAGTCTTACAATCATATCTGTGTAAAAATAGTTTTAAAGAATAATTCGTAAAAGCATTTGTCTGCATTTTGATGGTTCGTTTGGCTGTACCTTAACAATACATTGCTGCCGTTAAAAAAATTCCCGAATTCTTTAAATAATTTTTAAATGTAAATGAATTATGATATATCCAGAAGATCTAGTGAATAGTATCATATGAACGACAAGTGAAAACATATTTCATCCAGTTCCAATACGTACAGCGAATGCGCCTAGCAAAAGAGTAAAGACATAAAAACTTCCCGTCGAGGGGAAGGATAACTCAGGGGTTTTCCATGATGATAAGGTGCCCGTTCAGTGCGTCTTGTGATGTCAAATTACCTGCAAAAACAATCCATGCTAGTACATCTAACATCTTCTACGCTGCCATGAGATTTTATCCTCGAATGAAGAATTTGCTTAAAGAGCAATGATTCTCAAGTTCCAAAGAAGTGCAGCGACGAAGGCTCTAGAGATTGTGTAAAAAAGGAAGCATGAATTCGGCATTTGCATCTTTGTAAGATAGATGACAAAATTATACGTTTACTTCGAAGGAAACATCAAATGAACACGATGTATCTGCATATTATTAATAGCATGTAGTCGTATAAGATACAGTTTCATAAGATGCACATATAAGTAAATAAATATCATAAATAAATTATCAGTTCGATTTTTTTTAATTAATGGACAATGTTTTATAAAGCATTCTGGATTTCAAAATTTTTTCCTATAAAAGACGGAAGCCGAATTGAGCTAATTTAGGTTTAAAATATTATTGTTCAAGAATGGGAATAATGATTCATTAAACACATGTTAAGATATATAAAACCGAATAGAATGTTGAAAAATTCCTCTGAGTTTCTCTTACTGATTGAAAATACATGGTTATAAAGGACTAAGATGTTCTACGCTCACATGTACAATGTTAAACTTTAACAAGTTTAGGCATGAAGAGAAACATCATGTTAATGATCCTCGATTAAAATTAACTTTTTGGAACAAGACCTAGATAAGAGGTCAAATTAACAATTAATTATAAAAATTATTGAAAAGTTATCATTACTTGTACTTTATTTGAACGAAAAGATGGGAGTGAGCACTCCTACAAACTCACAGTTTTTCCTGCTTTTGTGTTTTATTTTGCTGTAGAGTTGGAGGAGGGATGGACAACTTCAGGTCTCAACTTTCATGTCTTTAGTCATATTATGTTCAGATGCATCACTTTTCTACGCACTGGAATGCTTATTTCGTCATCAGCATCAGATTACAGAGATTAAATTGCTGTAGTTTAGTCGATGGAGTAAAAATCATACATAGGAGCATAGTACCAAAATGTGGAGATGATCTCCTATCACAAAGACAGATGAGGTGTTCTTCCATGTAGTTTTGAAATTAGAAGCAATATTATCTTGCACTTTGGCAGAAAAGGTTTTTTGACATGGATAGGTTGCATAAAATTTAGACATATTTCTGTGCAGCTGTTTTGATATTTTTTGTTTTTCGTTTAGATTATTTTTAAACAATTTTTATTTGTAAAAGTTTAAGAACAGAATAATTATTATGAATTTTTAGTTTGTTTCCAGATCGGAATGAACTAAAATAAAAAACTGGAAATGATGTTATTTTAGTAAAATCAGGAATTTCGGTGTCAGCGACAGAATGCTTATAAGCTGAATTGTTTAATTTGGAAAGAGTAACGGACGGTTTTTTTCAATGGCACAGCACAAGAAGTTCCAGCTGTATATGTTTGAGTTTTGAGAGTAAACCTGTATGTACCCGACCACACAGCGACTGAAATCTTTCGTTTAATTTCTGCACAGATAATTCCGTATTATATATTAATTCCGCATATATATATATTCGCGCTACATCTTTATGATAATAATAAGCAAAGGAGTAAGAAATAGCAAATGAATCATAAGACGTATTCAAAATTAACTGCAAAAAATTATTTCAGAAAAAGTGAGGTCGCGGTTAATAAATAAGTCTCTACACTTTGTAATTAATACTCTGAAAAAAAATTTGAAAAATAACTGACAATTTGTATAACTGTTTTAACATTTGACCACATATGATTGTATTCATCAAAAGCATTTAAAAAATGCAGTATCTTAAATTACTGTTACAAAATGATACAAATATGAAAGTAGTTCCTTAAAGAGGGATATTTTTAATTGTATAATTCAGCATTCTTATTTTTCTGAAGCATTATTTTCATCAAATATTTAATATATTTTTTTAAAAAGTTGAAGAAAAATAATTCAGAAAACATTATTATATAATTATTGATCATCTAAACTTTCGAAAAATAAAGAATTTCCTTAAAACCGAATATATATCATGATTCATCGAAATAATATTCACGACATGTCCTTACCTATGACGACATCTCGGAATCTAATCTTAGTTTCCAGCTTCGAAATTCGAGATAATGCCTATTGTTCTAATAATACACTTCGTTGAATATCCAGCATATTAAATTTAATTTTGCTACATTCTCTAAAGTGTTATTGAATATCGAGGATAAAAAATTTAATTTCGTCACATTTTCCAAAGTAAAAAATCGTCCTTTCTTCATTTGAATGATCTGAGTCTGTTGGCTGCAGGAGAAACAATTTCCTTATCGAACATTCAAACTCATTTAATTCCTTAAAATACTCTTATTATTCAGTGGAAGCTGATACCTTACAAGGGTTTCATGTGCTTTAAGAAAGGTTAAAGCTTTATATTTCTGTTATTTTGTACAAGATCAGTTTTAGAGACTCATGTCTCGACATCTATTTAATCTGTTTAGCTATAGATTCGAATAGAGCATCTCAACATTGTCACTCTTAAATTTTGTCGGAATGGAGTTTGATTCAAGAGTATGATTGAACTCAATGGAAACCTCTTTCTTTATAAATTAATTCCCTAATTTGAAATCTGTTTAAAATATTCTCTCCAGATTTGAGTTTATTTTTCTTGAACATTTGTACATACATTTGAATTTGTGATTCTTGTGTTTGTGTCTTCCCTTAATAATTTCCTCCATTGCTTAAAACTTTTCATGTGTTCGTATGGATATGACCAATTATTGTACATTTGTTTTGTATTTGTTTTTTTTTGCTTTATGGAATTTTCATTTGTGTCACTTCCTTCGAATCCTCTTCAATGTTTTATTTAGTATTTTACTTACTTCTGTAACCCTTGTGTTGTTGGACCGCAAGAAGTTTTTCCTCAAGAGAATTCAAAAAATATATTGTACATTATTAACTAATTAGCTGATTTGTTTCAATAAAATATCATGTACATTATTATCTGGTTGGGAAAATATGTAGTTCAAAATGTCTTTCAGTTTGCTAGGTATTTGGAAAAGCTAGAGATAATAAATATTATTGACAATGAATTTCAAAATTTATGAAAAATAAATACACAAAGTTATTAGCAAGTGAGGTTCCTGAAAGAATGCATATACAATTTAGAACTATTTTTGTTCAGAGCACTTCTAATATACTTTTACTCCTTTTGTATATTGTATCTTATACGCGAACTTTGAACATTTTGTTACAAAGAATTCAGAGTGCGTGTCGGGTACAAAAATGAAGTATAGTTCATAAGATATATAAGTATTTCTGCTGTTGTATTATTTACCTTATTAATCCCAGGCGAGTTACAAGTCTGTGTTTACTTTAAAAACTAAAATACAAAATTGAATAAATATAAAATAAGTTCCCATTTACATCCATTGCATTATCAAAGAGAGATTCATGCTTAATTCTTCTTTTTATTAAAATTTATGGAAAATAGAGTTCAAATATTCATTCCACTGCTTGAGATGTGTTACAGAGAAGCCAAAAATAACTATTCTTTCAGATAGAGAATCCGAGGAAAAGCAGTTTTGTCTAGAGTATTTTAAATTTCCTGGATAAAGAATTTGAAATGAAATAAAAAAATCTGGTGGAGATATTAGCATGTAAGAAGAGCTACATCCAATAACAGGAACCAGAATTTTCCATTTCCCTATTTAGAATAAAAGAACTTCTGATAGAAAATTATAATATTAAAAGAAAAATTAAGGAATTGCATTTTTCCGTCACTTCCTAACTACTACGCCACGACACATCCCCACTCCTAGAGTGGAGATCGCTCCTGATCAGTTTGGAATGGAAGTGAGTGGGAATAGGGGCCCTCGGTGGATCTTTAAAAAGAAAAAAAACTATGAGGAAAAAAGAAGAAGAAATATTTAAAAAGTATTTAAAAAAAATTTAAATGGGTGGAATTGTTCTTAAAAGCATTCTAATTCTGGAAAAAGCAATAGTAAGATTGTTGCTGAACTAGCAATGTACAACGTTTTCTTTTTTCTTCTGAGAAACTGCGCCATCCGAGAAGGAGAATGGAAGAACTTTAAGCTATCAGTATAAATCTTGCATGCGAAATTTTAACTTCCTAACTTAACCCTCTGAAACCCACAGTGCTATGAAATCTAGTTTCTTTAAAACCCAGACCGGCCGAGGTCAGACAAGAAAGAAGCTAAACATTTCCGTCTCCCATCTGTTTAGCAAGTGGTCATTTGCGTCGTGGGGGATTCTTTTATCGACATGTTTCTAACATCCAAACCTTTGTTGACTATATAAGGGTCGTTTACAATTTGTGATAACTAACAGGCATTATAAGAGTAATTTTTAACAGTAAGTAAACAGAAAGCTTAAAGTAAATTGAGGCTCTTCCCTCGAACACTTACTGGAGACTTCAATCAAGAGTGACAGTGGGAGGGGAAACAACCATTGTTAAAAAGATAAGATTGCACCCCACCGTTTCCCGACCCTTTTCAAAAAGGGGAAGGAAATAAAAATACGACATTTTGGCCGCTGGGCCGTTGTCAGGCAGTTTACATGACGGGCCGTATTAGCCGTTTTGGCAGTCAGAGGGTTAATGTTTTAGGGTTTTCTTTATATGTATGGTTAATCAACATTTGAACAGTTGTTTACCTATTAATATATTTGTTTGTGTGACAACATTTTTTCAAAAAAATATTCGACGATACATTTAGAAAAATAATAAAAATAAAGATTTATTTTTTATTCTTTTGTAATTTTTAAGTTGCAAATCTTTAGAATTTCTCATAATCTTTAGATATTTTATTTGAAACAAGTCGTGAGAGTTACTTATTCACATTCTTCAATAATATTTTAGCTCTATCCCATATGCATACCTCGAATTGTTCTTAATTCTCAGCATTTATCTTTAAGGAAAAGTTTAAAATTTCCTTTCAAACAAGAGCATATATTTAATGGCGTTATCTGGACGTTAAAATATGTGTCCCAGAAAGGGTGACAGAAAAACATCAGTGCCCTATTCAGAGTGCAATAAACTAGTCTTTAAAAGGCATGTCATCATATTTTGTGAACATTGTTGATGCAATGACTAGAATGCGGCTAAGTTATATTTGTATAAAAAAGGGTACATATTTTATGTAATAATTAGTTCAATTATATCGATTTATTTTCTAGTAATTTTAGACATCATTTGGTCAAGAAGTTTCAATACAAAGGATATCAAAAACGTGTTTCTAAATATTGATACACCTATTAAGTGTACTTAGAAAAAGTCAGTTGTAGAAATTTTATATATTTATAACACAATTTGTCTGTCGAAACATTAATGTGTACATTTTTCAGTAAAATCACCTCTTCATCTAAAAGTCAACTTTCTGCAATAAATATCAAAAAATATCTAGTTAAATTGTTTTTAGCTCTTCATATTTGTTCATAATTTAATATAAAATCTTTATTTTAGCCTAATCATACATTGCAAGCTTCTTATGCAACAAAAAAGAATGCGTTAAATTTTGTCCCGAGATTGTAGTAACGTCTCAAAAAGGAGCGCGTGTGCTCCTATTTGAGACGATTTGATTAAGGGAAGGTTACAGCAGGAGTGGGGTAAATGACCCCCAGGTTGGGAGAGTCCAATTCCTACAAAGGCCCGGTTTTAAAAGGGCCAGAAGAAAAAAGTATCATCGGGATTAAACAAAAGTGCAATTTGCTAAACCTCTGCATAGTATTTGTAATGCATACAACTGCCACCAGGAAGGAAGAGTCAAAATATATTTGAAAATCATTAATTCAAACTATTCTGACGCCTTGATTAAAACATCTACCTGAGATTTTAAAAATATTTTATAAACATATTTTATCGCTTTTAGAAAAAGTTTTCAATTTATTTGTGATATTGTTGTATCTACTATGAAATAAATTCCTGCAATAGCAATATGACATTTAAATATTTATAGCTTTTCAGTTTAGATTTTTTTCCATAACTCATTCTTTTAAAAACGCAGCAGGAAAGAAAAGAGAATATTCTACTGAACATAAAAACTAAAATAAAGAATAGTATTCCTTGTTGCGTCTTGTGAAGATAATGATCAAATGATTTCCACAAAATTATACTTCTTATGTACGAAATGAAGACAATTTCAATGACGAAGTAAGATATTTTTGTTGCTGCATCCGGTAGCCAAATAATTTCACATATTATACTAGTTTTGATATTTATTTCCTAATAATTATTTATAGATGTGATGCCCTTCTTTAGAATGGATGCATATTTAATTTCCTGCATTCAAATTTTTCAAAATGGGGATGCCGAAATCACACTTCCCATAACTAATTACCGGGTATAAACAAAAGAGTATGTTGTAAAATATATTATATATAATTTTCTCGATTATTAGTTTATTTTTAACGTACTCCTTTAGATAATTTACTAAAAGTATATTGTGTATTTTTACATATAGTTTTATATTTATGTAGACAGGGAAGGTATTTAAATAAAATATAGCGAATGCGATTTTAATTTTAAGATTATGAAATATTTACTTAAATCATTCATATGATTCAAACAAATATAAAATTTGAATGTTTTCTCAATCCTATGTAACAGAACATATTTCTTTACATCAAACAATAGAATTAATAATTGCGTTTGATATTATTATTAATCTTGTTTAACATTTCGATTTTCAAATGAGATATTGAATAATGTATTGTTTATAGTAATGAATTCAGAAATATCAATATTCTCGCTGAAAATTTCATTTTACCATATTTAAATAAACTCATAATATATAAAATAAATATTTTTATAACCCAAACAATTCCCCATATTCATTCAATAAAAAAACTGAAAAAATTCAAATCATTATAGTTTCTATAACTTTTATTTAAATTAACGGAATTTTAAAAAATTCTAAAATATATCTAAACTATGAACATACTAATAAGATTTTTAACTGTTTTTTTTTAGTTCAAATACATTATTATGTGATTCTGAAAACATGTGATACGCTATAACTAAACCCTTTGGCCGTTCTAAGATAAATATGCATATGCAATTTAAAAAAATAAGAGTCTTTTTTTTATTTTAATTTTTTTCTGCTTTCTAACTTTGTGTTTGCTTTATTTATAAGATCTTTTCACTAAGATTCAACACGCTTATGATTTTACTGTTAGTAAAACTAAAATGGGCAGTTTTTCTTTAAAGAGATTGAATATATATCATAAATAAAATTTTCAAGTAATTACAATTTTTATTCCACGTATTTCTAAATATAAGACAGAAATTAATCTAATTAACAAAGATGATTGCCAATTCTAGAACTTAGCAAATGCAATAAATTAGCAATTTCACTAGATATATTCAAGTACCGATACAAAAGTAGAATATACATTTTTGAGTTTTATAATTATTAATTAATATAATTAAAAAATATAATTGATTATAAGTGATACAAACTTGCGCAAATATTTAAATTAGAGAATAATATAATTTATTTATTTAATCCACAAATTGCTTGTAATTAAGTTTTATAAATTATGACAAAGAATTAATCTTAAAATTATTAAGTTTAACACTACTTTTTAGAAGCGTATAATTTATATGCATTAAATCCAATAAAATATCATTCAACTTTTATTGCAAAAGTTGATTCATTTTTGTTTCTCTATCTGCATATATGAAATTGCAGTTAATGCATGGTAGAAAAAATTCCCTAATATTATTTTGAATCCATTTCCGAATAAAGTCCTTAGCCCTGGAAAAAATGGATACCTTGTTTGTCTTTTTTCCTATTCCCTCTGAGTTTTCTTTGTTTTTTTATTTTCTTTGAATGATATTGATTTCCATTGTTAATTGCGTGCAATTACGCGCGACTTAAACATTGTTTAAATTTAATTATCTAAATTTTATCGTTTTTGTTAAAAGTTTAAGATAATTTTTTTTATTTTTTATATTTATTCTAATGTTTCCAGTTAATTGTTTTTAAGCTGCATATATGTGATGCTCTGAGTGAAAAAAAATATCTTAAGAGGAAGTTACCGATAAACCTGATAGTTTTTTTTCTGCTGTGAAAATGATCACAATCTAATCCAGTAAATTAGATTTAAGCAGCCTACCAGAAAGATAATCGTACATTTGCCGAATGGTTGTTGTTTTTCATTGTTATGTT
Organism: Araneus ventricosus; assembly: GCA_013235015.1. Classification (NCBI taxonomy): domain Eukaryota; kingdom Metazoa; phylum Arthropoda; class Arachnida; order Araneae; family Araneidae; genus Araneus; species Araneus ventricosus. The sequence continues at coordinate 3,909,927 of BGPR01000003.1, read as the reverse complement.
TTGCTCTATCCACCACTTCTATTTTTCACTTTCCCCAAAAGGGGTGAAAAATGTCTTCTTTTTCCGGCGCGCCTTGGTCTCACGGTCGGAAGGATAATCGGAAAACAGTTGCTGACTCGATGTCCCGTCAGTTCGCTCGGTTGGCTTGTCATCCTGTACGACGGTAACGTTTGTCTCGCAGCACGCTCAAGCTTAGAGAGTACGTCATGCTAAGGATTCGTGTTGCGCTGCGAAGAATATTTTCCGTTAGAGGACAACATTCTCGGTGGTTAAAATTGTTTTAAAAATCCAGTGAAACCGCTTTGACTTTCAGAGCAAATGAGAAAAGGAATTTTGCGATGGATGTTTAGCAATTCTAGAGAAAGAATCTATCTCATAAAATATGAATTTTAAGTTATATTTAAAACTAGTGTCTTAATTGTTTATTCCTTCAAAGTGAGAGTTATTTTTAACGATTTTATAGTTTAACTCTTTTTACCTAGTTAATACATTTCATTTGAATAAACTTGTTTAAGTTTATGTCCTCTAATATGTTGTTAATTATAATGTTTTATGTTACTTTTTTGTAGTAGACAACAACATAAGGTTCACACGTAACGAAGACGTCGTTGGATGGTTTCCTGAATATTAGTTTCCTCTAAGGAAAAGTAAATTCTACATCAGAATAACTGAATGTATGAATAATTATTCCTTCAAAATATGTAGATAGGTGAATTTGAATGAAAATGGACTCAAACTGTCGATTTCAGCATGTTACAATTTTCTCAGAGCGGCCTCTTCACTTAAGAAGTATGTTTACTTATGATAATGATATATTAAGTCATCTGAACATGCTTTCTCTCTTAAAAGATGAAGAGTTTTAGAAAGAATCTAAATATCCTCTTCACAGTGAATTAAAAATTTTATTGTTTCGTTAAACACTATGCATTTGACTTCAATATATACTTCTTCATGTTGGTTTCTATGATTTCTTTATTTGTACAATATCTTCACTCCAATAAAACCTCATTCCTCGTTCGCATAGATGGACTGCTGCAAATGTCTGCAAATTAAGTCAACATGAATTGTATAGTTCTTTGATTCTCAAGGTGAATTTAGAAAAATTGGAAACAATTTAATTTAGTAAGATTAGAAATTTTAACTCTTCATTTATTATATTGTGTGCTGTATATTGATCCCTTCACCTATATATTATTGCACGAAAGGTTTTTAAAAAGTAAGAAATGTTAGTAGCTCAAACAATCCATGATTCCTCGCTTCATTCTGATATGTAGGAATGATAGAGAGGTTCAGTTCAACCAGCAAACCATAATGCCCGGAGCTGGCCTGCTCTTTCTATATCTTAAAGTACTCCATAGGGGACTTTCAAGACTTGTCTTCCTTACCAATGTTTGATGTCGGCTGTGACAGAAAAGTGTACTTGTGAGTAAACTCACTGCATTTCCTTTGAATCTCCTGTTTGCTTTCCCATATCATGTTTGTACACGGCTTTGAAAGTAGTGGAAAGGCGGGTAAGATAGCGACCTTAAGGTTTGGTGATTTTTTCTGATTTTAACCCGAAAGAACGCGCGCCTTCTAAGCGGATTCTCCATTCTAGACGCGCGGGACTCATTGAATGACCGCAAACTGAAATTCAATCCTGCGCTGCTAAAAACACTATATTTTTAGTTGGGAAAATAACGCTTTTGACTTTTTAAACATTAAGAATACAGTATCTAACACAAATAAATATACTCCAATATTTTTTTGTGATAAGACTTTTAAAATACAATCTTTTTTTCGTATACAATTAGAGCACAAATTATTAAAGTACTCGCTATATTATTGTTACAATAAAAACATGAATTTAAATACTATTTAATTATAATGAGAAATAATAGAATGTACATACAAATTTTCAGTTACATTTTGTTTTCTTGGAGACACTTGCTACATACGGAAATTAAGTGTTCCTTGCATACAAAATTTGTACACAAATTGCAGTTTCCAGTAATTTTTACGTCCTTATTTCTCGGTTAAAACTTACATCTTCTCTTTGAAACCATTTTTTATTTATTTTTTGGTGGTTCTTTAAAGGCAGGGCAACAATTTTTTTTTCTATTCCACTCTCAATTCATGAGCTATAAACGGATTATCCATTCGTTTATTGGATTAATCACTCACTGATAAGTAAAAAAACAATGTATTCCGTCCTCTTCCGATTCCCTATCATGTTAGCTTAAATTTTCATAATCTGAAAAATTTTCTTCTAAAACATCCCCAGGTTCATTTTTTTCATTTTAAAAATCTGAATATTCATCATTTTAAATTTCAGCAAGAAGTTTACGTAAACGTTCCAACTCTAAAAATAACTTTCTAAACATTTTCGTATGGAGTCGGCTTTGTGAACAGCAGGTAAATACTTCGATTCGGAAAGGACAGTGACGAACTGACGTTATTAGCCGCTCGAATAACTGTTCTGTGGAACAAACGGAAGGACGAGCGGGGTCATTCCGTAACCCCAGGAACTGACAAAACGTGTATTAGGGGACGAAAAATTCCGGAAATACATTCTAAATACTCAGAAAAGGCAGAAGGTGGTAAATAACTCGGCTACTGATAAGAAAGGAATGAACAGGTGGTTAGTTTTCTGTGAATCTGAGTTTGCAGAGGGCTTGGGGTCAGAAAATGACCTTCTCGCGTCCTCCCGGGTTAATATTCTCTACAGGAGGGTTATCGTTTCAGCAAAATTGTCTTGCAACTGTGTACTTTAAAATGTTATATTTTTAAAAAATTGTTATTTTCAAGTTTGAGACTCAAAAATGCAATTTCAGAAAAAAGAAGTCATTATCATCATCTCACCCGAAAGTGTGGGTAAGATGACGAATGGTGTCGGTTAATATAATGAATTTTAAAAAAGTAATTCAACATCATACATTATCAAACAACTATTTAAAATTGTTGACATCATATCTTGATTGTAACAAACTGCACATAACCAAAAACATGCATAATCGAACTAAAGAAACAGAATTAAACAAATGAGACATTCTCAATCGAAATTTTAGATTTAATTTAAGAAATGAAATCAATTTCAATAATCGTATCGCCATGGGTGATTTGTAGCTTGGATATCTCCCAGCCAGTACAGACGAAATAAGCCCAGAGCTTGCACATAAAACTTTGCAACCACAATCCTGTTTTCCCTAGTTCATCTTAGTTGAGGAATACTCAATTATCGAGGTCCTCTGGGTAGAGATCATTATCAGAATTAACATGAGAAACTTGAAATGAATGAGTTAAGTCTTCAGATTTAGAATATTGGAAGTCGACCTGTCATTTAACTACAATGGTGTGCAAAAATTAAGAATCATTTCTTAAAATGCGAGAAACTTGAAATTAATACGTTTAAAACTAATAATAAACTAAGTTTCGAAATCAGTTCTGGACAATCGTGTGACATTCAATAGACTATCATACAAATTTTACAGTGAAGATTCGGTCACGAGGGCAACTAGAGAGGCGACCGGAAAGAAGACGGAAAGGGATTTTGACTCATCCCGTTTCACAGAAAACTGATAACGAGATGAAATTTTCATCAATGGTTATGTTTGATGTACATAATATTTACATGCATTTTCGTAAACACAGCGCAAATATCCGGGAAGATATAAATGTTTCTTTAAGAAACCCCAAATTTGTCCGCATGTTTTCTGCTTATAACATGCAGAGTTTACATTGAAATGATATGAAAGTTGCAGAACACTTGCAATATGTTGCAGAAGTATTGTATTGAAATGTGAAGTAAATACTTTGAATATTAGAGAAAATATGAGTGTTTGTACTAAATATCTTTTTTACTGCGCATGTGCGAGACGCAGCTTTAATTGTAATTAGCCAGTTGAATCTCATTAAAATTCAAGCTGATATCAGCATTTCAGTGAGGTTAATTTCAATTTCTCTTTGAGAGAAGCTAAGTGATGAAGGTTCTTGTACAAATTGATATTTTTTTAAATTTGTATCTTCGAACAGTAACATTGAATTTTAGGACAATTGAATATCCTGAATACCCATGCACATTTATAAAATAATACATCTTTTAATTGCATTTCCTAGAACACCATTCGAATATTCAAGTTTAAAAAATATCAATTTGTGGAAGAACTTGCATCATTTAACTTTTTAGAAATTGAGATCCACCTCACTGAAAGGCCGATATCCGTCTGTGTTTTAATGTGTGTTGCCGATATACGACTGTGTTCCGTCTCGCACATACGCAGTAAAAAAATATTTAGTACAAACACTCATATTTTCTCTAATATTCAATATATTTACTTCAAATTTTAATACAATACTTATCGAATCTATTGTCAAGTGTTCTTTAAATTTCATACCATTTGAATGAAAACTCTGCATGTTATAAGCAAACAACATGCGAAGAAATTTGGGATTTTTTAAGGAAGCCCTTATACAGGGTTCCCTCTTATATCTGTTAACACCCCCCCCCCTCCTTCACTTCTAAACAGTGACAGCCTTAGGCCATGAAGTTAGAGTCTAGGTATAGTAAAAAGGCTATGAACTATCTATCGCAAGTTTTGGAATTAGCGGTCCTATTTCGTAAACGGTGAAAGATACGAGACAAAAATCAATTAGAAAGTTGTAGAGCACTCTCTATTTAGTACGAAAAGATACCTTGAGCACATTCATACTCAAAAGAGAATGTAAAAAATGAACATTTGCTTGATTGTGATTTTCAACACTATGGCGTCGGGAAGCGCGAGCGAAGCAAGAAAAGACTACCTTACGGAAAAATACCAGCCTGTGTTGTGGCGCAGGGGAAACGCACGCGATTTGCATTCATGAGGACCAAGGATCTGTCCCCACCGTTTGCGTGTTTTACTTAATGTCTCTACAGACCATGAAAACTTTCTGCTGATCTTGCAAAATCGTCTCTCCAAACACACAGCTCAACCATGCCTGATAAAAAAACACATGGATTTTTCATGTATTATGCAAATGAGGATGGAATGTCATACCTGTTCACCAGAGGCTACTACTATGAAAGGATAGGAAAAGAAGGTTTCTGCTGGGTGCGTTGTACATTAAAGATGAGGGTTATGGTAAAATTTGGTATTAGCGACTAATGCGAGATGTTGTTGTTCCGGTGAATGCTGGCGTAAGGCAAAATCAGCTGCAAATCTGTAGAACGTTTTCCTGAAGGCCCGCTGGCTACGCGGCATGTTAAAAGTTTCAAAACGTTAAAGAGATACAGGCTGCGTGACCAGCCGAACTCGTAATGTAGGATGCAATGTGCAACCTGAAGATGTGCTAGCATACACTCTCATCCTCCTCGAAGCAGCATAAAAATTATCAGTGAAAATTGTGGCCTCTCAAAAAGCCGCGTTTGCACAATCCTGAATGAATCAGGTGCTCATCCATACCTGGTCGCTGGAAAATCCGAGATATGTTGTTGAAGTTCGACATCAACTACGCTGCTCGATTAATGTTTGGTGGGGAATTTTTAATGACCGGCTGACCAGTATTTTACGAGGGACGTTTACGAGAAAGCGGTACTTGGAGCTTCTGTAGGATGACATAACCGACTTTGTTGAGAATCTGCCGTTGCACCAACTCCGAAATGTATGGTTCCAACATGACGGCGCCCCTCAGCGTAAGATTTCAAACCTTAAGCAGTACCCAATGGAGACATTCCAAAATCAAGTCATCGGGTATGGTGGTTTCATAGAATGGCAACCCGCGATCACCTGACTTGACCCCCATTGGACTTCTTCTTATGGGGACACATAAGAGCTCTGGTATATGCGACCCTTCCGCCAACATTGCAGGATTTTCGACGACGCATTACTGATGCTTGTGCCTCCATAACACCTGCAATGTTGCACAATGTGCAGCGAGAAATCAAGTCCAGAATGCAAATGTGTATAATGGCTAACGGAGAGCATTTGGAGCAATATAAATAAAAGATCCAGAAGACAGGGACGGTTTCTTTCTTCCACTCTTTATGACATGACAATTTTCGAAATCATGACCAAACAAATGTTCATTTTGTGCATTCTGTTTTGAGTATTAATATGCGAAAGGTATTCTTTCTTACTAAATCGAGAGTGTTCTACAACTTTATAATTGACTTTTTCTCGTATCTTTCACCGTTGAAGAGATATGACCGCTAATTCCAAAATTTATAGGTAGATGGCGTTGTAAGTTGTCTCATCGAGTGGCGCATAGACTTTTTACTATATTTAGACACTAACTTTATGGCCTAATCTGTCACCGTTTAGAAGTTAAGGGGGGGAGCGGGGTAACGGATATAAGTGGGAACCCTGTATTTTCCCGAATATTTGAGATGTGTTTAAGAAAATGCGTGTAAATATTTATATTCATCATACATAACCATTGATGAAAGTTTAATCTCGGTATCAGCGTTCTGTGGAACGAAATGTGTCGAAATCCCTTTCTGTCTTCGTCACTTTCTGGTCGTCCCCTAATTGTCCTCATGACCGAATCTTCATTGCAAAATATGTATGATAGTGTATTAAATGTCACACGATTCTCAAGAACTGATTTCGAACCATAGTTTTCGTATTAATTGCAAGTTTTTCTTATTTTATGAGATGGTCCTATATTCTTGCACACCAGAGTAGTTTCTTCTTTTTGTAGGAATTTTAGCAGCTGTTAGTTGTCACTGCTTTCCTCTATCTTCTTCTTCATCTTCCTCCCTTTTTTTAATGAGAAGCGTTGAAGTTCCTGTGAGATGCACGGAGGGCAATTTCTGTCTAGGTCTCCTTGGGATTTTTCCCTGCATGGCAGGAAGCGGTGAAAAAAATGAAGTCACGCCTGATTTAGATACAAGGGTATATGACAAGAGATTATATCCTCCAGGTATAGGTAAATCTGAATTTGGATCGTCATATCACCCTCCTCTAGATTCGCCATCTTATACGACTTTGAACTATTTATTTCGAAAAAACATTCTGGGCATTAGCTCATCAGAAAAAATTAAAATAATATACATTTCACGCGTTTTGATTAGCACTTTGCGAATATTACATGTATTAAACAAAAATACTTACTCCGTGAACGCTATCCCTTACTAAGCAGTAACTTAACCATGCTGTTCTGTTCAGGTCTACTTGACCCGAAATGTTTTTAAACTTCTTAAAAAAGTGACAGTATAGAAATATTGCATAAATATTTCGTGACCTTGTTAGTGATTTGGATATTTTATTTTTCTCAAACGCATTTTTTTATTTATATATTTACTGTATATATTTGGAAATTGTATTAACGCATCGTTCGTGTCAATATGACCCGATTCTGTTTCCTTTTTAATTGTACATAAAATTTCACAATATGTTATCAATTCAACGGGAAAGACATGAATAAATTTCTGAAAGTCATCTAACGTGTTTCGAATAAGCAGACATGAGTGATCAAGGTTAGAGCGAGCAATAGCTTGATCACGTAATTCGATATCTCAAATAAGGTTATAGGGGGGAGTATAGGATCATTTCGACTGTTGTGAGTTGCATAAGAACAAAACATACACACATGAATATTAATAACTTTTGACACTGTCATTGTTGTAAAGATGTGAAAAAAATGAATAATATTGAATCGAAGATATTTGAGTGACATTGAAATAGTTCAGCTTATGGAAACATCTGATAGCTAATTGGAAGATGTTTCTGAACATTAAAATCGTGCAATTGAGGAAAGTGAGATTTATTATCACTTTAAAAATGTTGTTATTTAAACTGTTCGTAATGTGCAAAACATAAACTGGTCATTCTGGCTGCCTGGAGTTTGTAAATGTTATAAAAACAGCTTCAAACGTATCTAGGTATTCATCAAGAATAAGAATAGAAAAAATTGCGTTTGAAACTGATTTCAGGTCTACAATCCAGAATGATATCATGGAAAATGGCAAATGTTAAAGGCGAAAAATTATAGGGAGAAGAATGGAACACCATTCATATGAGCACAATGCATAATGATAAGTCATTTAGTAACGGACTTTAAAAAATCCGGAAATGATATTAGAATACATAGCCAGTAAAAGAGCTGTGAATACTTTTGAATTCATTTACTATTTATGATGAAAGGAAAAAAATCGCTATCCTATGGTTTTATTTTACAATATGATGGATAGTTCTGCTTATATTGAAATTATTCTCTGGAAATCAATAAATAGCAAATAGAATAAAAACAAATTAACTAAAAGATTGTGTTTAGAATTAGTTAATAATTAATTGCTTCATAAATTCAATAACATCACAACGGGCAACACAAGATCTCTCCAGAAATAAAATGTCATGAAATATAGTCAAAAGACTACAGGATAAAAGGCAAACGGATTTATCATTAACAACCATCGCTCATTTACATTTTAGTAATAAACTTGCTCGAACTTGTTCGATGCAGGTTCCGTCAATAAAGCAATGACTATAAAACAAATATATTGTGTAAGAATTGTAAAAAGCCTATCTGCAAGCAACATGTATCATATTTTTTTCTAAATTGTGAATTAAAGGTGGTAAGATTTTAAAAATTCTAATTATTATTTTATTTTACATATATATTATGATGATGATTTACATAATGATATGATAATGCAAAATCGGGGCTGTTATCTAGCGTATTTTTTTAAATCTAATTCGTCATCTTATCCTCATAGTCATCTCACTCTACTTTCCCCTACTTAGTAGTAATTGGTTGGTGGCATATGACACATGTAGGAATGGCATAAGACACTTGGAATGAACGCCACGTTTCAAGAAATGATTCATAACAGTCCGAGATATAATTCCAGAAATTATTATATTTAAATTTCGTTTCGTCGATCCATTTTCTACGACTAAGAATATACTCTAACTTTTTCGTTCTCTTCTTTTGATAATCTCATGAAGCCGATCAGAAATAGTTATTCATGCATGATTGCCTTTCTGAAACTGTTAGGTACTCTCAACAATCTGATTGTTCCCAGACATCCAATCTTTCTCTTTGGAAATTATTCAGTTGCACATTATCTAGCTTCTGTTACCTTCGTGTTAATCCAAATGCATTTAGCCAATATTCACATAAATGTATAGCGTATTATCGTTTCATATGCCCAATTACCAGCTTAGCATGCGTGGTAGTCTATTCCACATTTACCCTGATGATACGGATTTGAGTAAATGCTTGTTAAACTGAAATCTAAACGAGATTGTTACTGTATCTTTTAAAGACGATAAAGTTATAAAATTTATTTTCCGTTTCTGTAAATGAAATGTTAGCAGGATATGAGACTGCTAGATTTGTCCTGGAAATAAAAAACATGTGAATTATTTATAAATCATAAACTTCATTTTTTGATGAATTACGCTTTGAAAATTGAACACAGTTTGATACTTCAAGACTGGAATGATAAATGCTTCGGGACTTCATATCTTTACAAATGCATAATTTTGTCGACTTTCAAAAGTGCTCAAAATACATATACCTGCATTCAAAGCAGTTGATATTTAAAGAGAAATATTTCAGAACGTATCTCTATTACATTCAACGATCTTATTATACAAGGAATTTTGTTCACGTTTTCACCAGAAGACCCTAGGGATGTTCAACTCAATCAAACATCCGACAATAAATCTTTCATTTGAAAGTAATATTTATCACTTTTACTCCGAGCGGAGTTTTCATAGAGTAGGAACGGAAACTACTAGTCAAGTATTAACAATTTATTTCAATATAACTTTCTAAGAAATATTTATAAACATGTTTATCTGTATTTTGATCATATACTTAGCTGTTTATACCTATGAAGTAAATTAATAGCCTTGTCAACAAGCAATTAAATTGGTCCATAGCCCTTTAACAACTATTTCAAGAAAGTATGCCTTTCTTCAATAATTTTTCTTGTTATAGGTATGGACAATTTTTCGAGAAAACAAGATTTTTCTCTTGCAACCCTTTCTCAATGAAAAACTCATAACATCATTTTTGACAAAATAAAATGTCTTAAGGTAAATTAGGAAAACAATTAAAAAAATAAATCATTAATCAATGAGAGATAATAATAAATTCAACCAGACACAAGTATATAAAGATAACCTGCAAATTCGAAATAAAATGAAATAAATGAAAACTTGAAGCATTAATTAATTACAAAAATTTAGAAATTCAATTAAAAAGAGATATACAGGCTAATTTAATGAAATAATCAACATGAACTAGTTTATTTCCTACAAATATTAGAGATTTATTAAAATGATATTGCCATGAAAATTTGCTCTCCATAGGCACATATGACAAATAAAACAGAATTTAAACATATATCTTTCTTATTTCGAGGAATTGTGATATTAGTATGCTTAACCGTGAGGGTTTTACCCCGATCCTTATTTACTTGATTAAAGTAATTTTAATGATTAATTAAAATATTATTTCATGTTGAAATATATCTAATGTGAGATCTTTCTTTATAAAAATAATAATATACATAATTCATAAATATAATTGACTAAGAGGATGTAATATCCATAATGCAATTGATATTAATATTTTAATTCTTAAAATACGACATTTTCTTAATGAGCTTGTTTCATATTTAATTTTAAAAAATAACAAAGAAAACCATCTTTTATTATGTCAAATTTAGATCTGAGTTGATAGAAGAGGAATTTATTCCTTAAACGCGCCATACAAATTTTAGGCTTTATTTTGTAGCCTTTCTCATTTCCCAAATTATGAATTAATTTTCGTCTACAGAGAATACACTTTTTTCTATCATATTCTGAAATTAATATACAGAGGAACATGAATATTTATGTATGTATCTACTAGATTTTTCCTATGAGGGTAAATAAAGACTAATGTGAAAAAATGAGTATTAGAAACAAATCAAACTGTTCTAGTAACATTAAGGGATTTCTGGAAGCTACAATTGCGTAACATTTACGTTAAGCAGGAAAAACATGAACCTTTAAGTGTTGATAATATAACATTTTCTTGAAATTAAGAAAGAATTATCCACAAAGTTTAACTTTGAATAACTAATAAATAAGTAGATATAAAAACAACTTATTCTTTAAGGCTATGAGTTCCATCTTGAATACACACTTTAACATCGTTATTTGAAAACTGGTAGGCCGATGTGGGTTTTAACAGCGAATTGCGCGGTGTAGTCGGGATGGATTTACGATGTTTTCCTGGCTTTAATCCAAGATAAACATAAATGTGAATCAACTCCTCATGGAAAACAACCTTACCAATTTACAGTAGTTAAGTCAGATTTTTATCTGAGGCAGTAGTACATAGGAGTCCACGGACAGTTTGATCAGCAGAAGGTTGCCATACTTCTCCTTTTTCATGAGTCCTTGGCTCATCGACTTGGCTAGTTATACTACATCAAGAGATATTAGTCAATAACAACAAAATGTGAATATTGAGCAACATTTTGAAGAGGAAATAAGTTAAAATATATATGAATCGATTTATGTTAAAAGGTGAAATTTACATTCTCGGCGAAAATTACATTTTTATGTTCGTTTTTAATTTGATGATGCATCTTGGGTGTAAAACCGGAGCCACTGCGATTCGCAGCCACGTTTTAGTACAGCTGATCATAATAAAAGTTCGCAATACATTTCAATTAGTAAAACAAATTAACGTTCTTACCTGTCAGAAAGTAAGCAGCAGGCAACAGTTGTATATAGCCATCTTTTATTTTCTACAAGCTGAACATCACAACACGCACAAGACAGAAAATAGAACGCAACATCACATGCTGATGCGATAGATAGAAAGTACTTAATAAAATACAAAAGCCGCAAGTGGGGCGCATCGCCACCTAGCGAATAGCCTTGGTCTTCAAGGGTTTCAACAACAGCATCAAAGTTTCCATATGATGTTAGAAGAAGGCTTCTTCGCAGAAGAGCCCCTTTAACATCAATATAGCAGTTATCAGCTAGCCGTCAGAAGTCCCCTTTTAACTTTAAGCGATTCAATGAGTCATTAAATTGACAATGGAAACCTTTATGAAATATCTGCGAAATACATATTTACTTTATTTCTTTTCGTGTATTTTCATTCTGAATTTCATAATATCGTAATTCAAAAAATTTTATTAATATTCATTAGCGATATTTATTTTTAAGCTTTAAAGACAAAGAAAGCAAATAAATTCGAATTTCTAACCGGAAAGATCGATAGCATGATAATGTTAAAAAGCATTCTATATATTTTTATAAACTGCGTATTTAAAAAAATACCACAACAGTTTCTAAATCAAATTTACAATCTCATACAAAGTACTTTAAAATGTGAGATACTTCCATCAAATTTGAAGCAAAAGTACCCAAGTAATTATTAAATAATTTTGAAATGAATGTTTTCTATTTTTGTTATTAAATATTGTGCTGTGAAAGATGATTCCACGTTTAAACAGGCTATTGAACTTTTCAGTAACGAAAGAATGTGGTAACATCTATCGCATCAGATTTTCAATAATAAATTTGGTATTATAATTTGGTCTATAATAAATTTTCGTAGAAAATTTGGTATTACTGAAAAGATAAATATAAAATGGCGTAAAAATGTTCCTGTGTGGTATTGTTCTCCGAAGTTATAGAGAAAAAACTTCAAACATTCGAATAATTTTGAATTATTTCAAAAATGAATTAGAATTCTGAAAAACCATTTCCTAGTAAAAATATGCCAAATATGAGAGGTATAGGTTTAAGGAACTGCTCTGAGGAGCATTTTGCAAAACGGCATTTACGGATAAATTTCGTGCCTTAAAATTATCATATTTAAAAGACAAGAAGAAGATAAAAAAAATTGATTACTCGTGGCGTTTAAAATACAATTCTTTTAGAATATCCATTTGGAAGCTAGTATAAGAAATGCAGCGTTGACATCCTACATCTTCTAACTAAATGAAATAACACATTTAAATTTTTAGTTTTTTCATATTTCAGAATAAGTAAATGAATTTATAAATGATCTAAAACATGTACAATAAACAAGCATACGTTAAGTATAACCAGAAGAATTGCCCCTTAATTAATATTGTGCTTCTCTAGTTTGAAATTGATTTGTAGTTGTAGATGCTTGGAAGTTTGAAATTAAGTAAGAAATTAAGAAATTTAAAATTTTTCGTGCATGTTCAAAAAAATTATTATTTATTAGCCTCCATAAGTATTAATAGATATTAAATTCACAAAAGGAAATTTATTTAATTTTTTCTAAAAAGATTTATGAAAAATTAATTTTATCATTCTGAGGCTGTCTATGTCTTAGGATAATTAAGCATGAATAAAACAAAATACTAATTAAAGTCTCTTAAAAATATTCTGATTAATTGTAACTATTCCCTGAATACCTTCTTATTTGATCATAATAAATTAATGTGCACCATCAATTTATTTCTTTAACTTGAAATTAAATCATTATTTCATACCTCACCTCAATTTAATTAAACATGCCGTCTTTAATAATTTTTATTATTACATTAGAGATTGTTCCATAAGCATTGATTTATATAGTAATAATAAAGAATAATTGCAAATAAATTTGGCATTATTTGCAAAAGCATTATTACTTTGTGTTGTTATGTTTTGATACTTACCTGCTGAACTGACATAAAGTCAAATTGCGAATCCTACATTTCATTATAAATTCATATATCCTCTTTTAATTCAGCAAGCTTCATCAGTTTTTGATATTTAAATGTTTCGTTCCTGTTGAAAAATTTCCTGTGATGAGCCAATTATAGTGTGACTTGAAATGTACTGATTATACTAAAACTAATGAAATACGATTATTAATTCATCTAACGCGAAAACCAGCCAAAATTCACAGAGAAAAGAAAAAAATTAAAAAAGCTGGTTCCAATGTCAAAGTTTTCTGGCTTTTTTTCATTTTTTTAAAAAATTACATAATTATCTATGCCTTTTGAAAAATTCTATGTCCAAAATGACAAAATAATATTCACTTTTATTAAGAACAAAAATGTTTTCATGAAAAAGAACTGTCGACTGCAAAAAAACGAAAATAATATTCTGTTTCGAACTGAACAAGGAAGTGAATAAAGTATATACATTATAAATGTCAATTTATTTGCATTTCAGGAATTCACCCGTTTTAGCATTTTGATTATAGTAAGAATATAAGTATCATTTTACAAATTGGAGTGTTGCAATTCATGTTTCACAAATGTCGCTCTCAGCAGTATTATAATATTAGAATAAATAAACAGTTTCAAAAATAAATGATTTATCTTGAATAATTATATTTTTCTATATTAATGTATATTTTGTGTTATTTTAGCTGCTAATAATTGTTTTGGTAATTTCATGTTATTTAATTAAATAATACCTTTATTCACTATTTCTTTTATATCATATGAGGATATATATCATTACAAAACATTTACTTAATGTATTTTTAAGTTTTAAAGGTTAACTGAAATATTACGTAACTTTCTTGTAAAATTTTAAAAAATAATTATCCAATGTTTCATATTTATAACGTTCTCCTACAGTGCTCAACGTTGCGTCACATGAATTAAAATAAACAAAACGCAACTATTTATTTATTAGTAAAGGAACACAGTGAAAAAATTCATTATAAATGAAATGTTTATTGGCTTAAAAATGCCGAATACAGTTTGCAAAAAATAGAAAAAGGACTTAAAGAAACTTGATTTCAAACCCATTACCTCGTTAAAGCAACACGAATGGCAGTAAATTGGTTGTTTCAGCGTAACAAAGTAGAGCTATAAAATATCGGCAGGGATTACCTGCACTAGGGGAACAGCCAATCGGTATCGACTCCTAGTTTTGACTCGAGAGTCTTTTCAAGGAAAAAGGTTCAACGCTTCACTGAACTGTTACCTTCAAGCTATCACTTTCAGGGCCAGCGGGTTCTTTCTTTTTTACTTATTGCTTGTTACTTTTGAAAAACTTCAGGAAATTGGGGAAGAGCTAGTTGAGTTAAAGAAAGCTTCGGAGCGTAAGAAACGTAAAAGAAAACTAAGGGACGGGATGCGGACGCCCATGTGGTTTAGTTTCTAAGTGAGATGAATTAAACATTATTCGGTTTGTCGAGAATCCTTGTAATGGCCTTTTTCAGAAATAGAGAAAGAGTCTTAGCTTCATCTTGACTTATTTCCAAAGAAACATTCAGTCAGCTATCAAGAATTTTTCCCTTTTTTCATCCTGATGGTTTATCCTACGCATGTGAAAAGATGCTTCTTTTTGTATACGTAAAGAAGGTGGTAAAAATCAACAAGAAATGTTTTAAAATTTTGAATTATCTCGTTCCCTTTCGGTATATAAGACAATATATTCTTTTAAATTTTGGAAAAAAAAGATAACATTTTATGAATTTCATTATTGTAAAGAAGCAAATTTTACGAATATAAGCTGTTTATTAAAGCGTTTTCGTTAAAGTAATAAAGTATTTTCGTTTTATTCCAAAGTATCTAAATTTTAATTAGATATCAGCACTTCATTCTATTCAAACTATAAACAATAAAATCTTCTTTCGAAATGATTTGATATTATTTTACTTATATCCATAAAATATACTTCTGAATTAATTTACGAAGAAGACAATGTAATTTATATAAAAATGTAGCCTACAGATAAATAAATCTGCTTGAATTTAAAAATGCGCCTAAATTATACGTAAAGCATCATCTCGACATAGTACAGTATTTTAACATTCTGAAAAACGCTATTCTCATTGAGTGACACTATTTTTATATTTACGCAATTTTTGTACTGAAATGTCCTTAACTTTTAAATAAAAAAAATGATAAATATTAAATAATAATAATTGGTCTCTTGATGTTTATATCTTGCCGGGCTACTTGTCTCATTATTTTTTACAAATATGTTTGAGAACTATTCTAATTTAATGTTTATAGGATTTTGGTTATTATAAATTCAACATTTCACAATGCCTTATGAATACTTAAGAATGACATATAAAGGACAATATACTCTTATTTGCAATTTTAATGAAAAATATGTGTGAAAACATGAAAAATATTCTTTTTTCAGACAACACAAATCTACGCAAATTTGAAAGAAATCACAAAAATAGCAATAAATCCTTCAAAAAGCAATCATCCGATAAGAAAATACAATATATTGTAGAAAACTTTTAGTAATTCTAATACTTGAAACATTCAAAAAGCAATCATTCGATACGAAAATTCAATATATTATAGAAAACTTTTAGTAATTCTAATACTTGAAATATTCAGGTTGTGTTACTGCAAGCTGATTCCATTCCATTACCTAAAAGGGGCGACTCAGCTCAATGGCTGTAGTGTCATTTGATGACCAATCAAGCTACGGCTGTTTCATCGAGATTGCCTCATTCTTAACCCTCCCAGCGGCGCAATGGAAATTTTGAAACGTTTGAGAAATGCCACCTTCGTAAAACTTAGTTGTACTAGCAAACGGCAGCGGTTTTTAACAATGAACATCCCTTCCCCCTTTTTGCGGTTAGAGAATACTCCGATGTTAAAGGAGAGACATGACAGTGATTTATACTACTGTTAGCTCTGAGGGAAGAAAATGGGTTGGAATAGAGGGACAGCAGCCAGTTTATCTTTGAAGCAAGGTATTTTGAAACCTGTGAAGGGGTGAGTGAATGGCCGTGGGGCGACACTTGAGCGTAAATAAATACGGTTTGAAAAGGTTGTTTTTTACGAAACATCAGCTGTTTAGACAGGTAGTAGATAGTACTAAAGCCTCAGCAGGAATATAATTAGATGTGTCCATGTCTCTGTCATTAATGCTATTATCTTCTATCGAGGTGAGCAATCGTCGTGCATTCAAGCAGAGACTCGAGACGAATCCGGTATTTTTTCCCCAAGAACTGTAATTTTAGGAAGGGTAGTCTTTAGACGGATATATAAACTCCGACTTGTTTTATGTTTTGTCATTTCTTTTTGATGTTTACTGCTCATGTGCTCTGGACTTAGCGTTGCTCTCTCAACTCTCGACACGTTCGTTTTTTAATTGCGTTTCAAAATACTTATGAACAATGGATTCAGAAGAATACTCAGAATCGGATTCTTCCTATGAGGACATTTCTGATGAAAGTGATTCCGATGAAGATACATTGGATGCCGCTAGAAACTGGTGTAGAATTGACCAAGAAAACCTTGCACCACCCCCACCAAGATTTCCTTTCAGTGGCAACCCAGGACTGAATACACGCATGGATGGTTCTTCTCCCATTGAATTTTTCTGCATTTTCTTCGATGATGACATAGTAGGTTATATAGCGAGCGAAACGAACCGCTATGCAGAAGATTTCATTGAGAAAAATGATTTAACTCCAAGCTCAAGGGTTCAGAAATGGAAAGATGTCGACTCAAGTGAAATTCGTGTTTTTTTGGGCATTATTATTTTGCAAGGTATAGTACAAAAGCCATTGCAAAAGTGGTATTGGTCGCAGAGGCCATTGCTTAGCACTCCATATTTGAAGCAACTTATGTCCGAAAAAAGATTCAGCATCATCATGAAATTCCTTCATTTCACAAATAATGAAACAATCGATTTGGAGACACATCCCCAACCTGGCTTACGAAAAGTGTATGAAGTTTATGATGCCATAAACAGAAAGTTCAAATCAAGTTACGTTCCAGAAAGGGATGTGTCAGTTGATGAATCCTTATTATTGTATAAAGGAAGATTGGGCTGCAAACAGTACCTACCAAAAAAGAGAGCCAGGTTCGGGATTAAATTCTATCAGCTATGCGAATATTCCAGTGGTTATATTTGGAATAGCCTTATTTACACAGGAAAGGATATGCCACTGTGGAATGAATCTCCCAAGTACAAATCTACAACGAACATAGTTATGACACTTTTGGAGGATCTTATTGACAAGGGCTATTGTGTAACTTTGGACAATTTCTACACGTCACCAGAATTGGCAGAACTTCTGTTATCTCACCGCACTGATGTTTATGGTACATTGAGACCTAACAGAATTGGTGTTCCCGAAGAAATAAAAAAAGGGACTCTCAAAAAAGGAGAAATCATTGGATTTCAAAAGGGGAAGATTTGTGTAATGAAATACATGGACAAAAAACCCATCTGTATTTTAAGTACTGTGCATAATACGGTAATTGTCGAACAGGACAAGAAAAGGAAAAAAACTCACGGAAAATCGGAAAGAATAGTTTCCAAAAAACCTCAAGCTATAATTGACTACAACCTTACTATGGGAGGTGTGGATAAGGCTGATCAGTGTTTGTCATACTACCCTACTGTAAGAAATCAGCAAAAGAAGTATTACTTAAAAATATTTCGACAAATTTTAAATCAGTCAGTGTGGAATTCCTTTGTCCTCTACAAAAAGAATGGGGGCACCATGTCCCATTTGGCCTTCCGCCTTCAGCTTGTTGAAGAATTGGCCAAAATATATGGGGAATCGAAACATTCTTCACAAAATACTACATCTTCTGACCGCCTCAACGGACGTCACTTTCCATCTCACATTCAACCAACACAGAAAAAGAAAGCTCCGACAAAAATATGCATTGTTTGCAGTCAGAAGTTTAACGAAAAAGGTCAGCGGGTAAGAAAGGAATCGAGGTACCAATGCGCGCAGTGTAACGTAACCTTATGCGTTACACCATGCTTCGAAAAATACCACACAGTTGAAAATTTTTAAAAATTCGGAACTCTTTTTCTTTTAAATTTTGAAAAAACGCATAATTTTTTTTGTGTGCTCATAATTTTTTAACTTATTCATGAAATAATTTATTAGATACATTGTGTTTGAATATCCTTGTTAATATCGGAAATCTGTTTTACTTATATGTTTTAAGAAAATGAAATAATGGATCAAGTAACTCAAAATGACTGTCATACAATAATTCTTTGTGTATCATCTAAAATAATCAGTGCAGTAATAGTTTTTTCATGTACCATATTTTTATATTACTTGATATTTGAGTCAAAGTGTGCAACTTCATTGTCTTGTATATGCAATTATGATAATAGTTTTATTAGTTTGTCATTCATTAGAAGTCTGATTATATAATATTGCATTACCTGCTAATTTCACAAAGTATTTTGTATCAGTATTACATTCAGTTATATTAGCACGTTATAATTTGAGTTAGATACTAATTTCAACATTAATAAATTTTGGTATAAATATAAGTTATATAAGTATCTTAGCTCATTGCAGAATTATCTTAACGGCATTTTTCATATTTACATGTTTCAAGGAAATATACTCAACGTCCATGTACTCGAAGACATTGTTGTAAAATAATCTTTTTATTCTGTTCTCTATTTAGCATCACAATATTACATTCAAAGTATTTAAGTTAATTTAACGCGTTTGGTAACTTGCATTTATATTTCCCTTTATCATTTATCACGTTTTTTGCCGACACGTTTTCATATCTTTGTTAAAATAATTTCTTTAATAGCTACAATAATTTTAAAAGTTTCATTGAAGAATTTAAATAAATATTTTATTTTCACTTTGAATATAAGGTTGGTCGGTTGGAGTTTATTGGCGCTGAATCCAGTAGCGGATTTTGACAATATGATGCCCAAGGAGCAAAATTATTTTGAGGCCCCATCCAAAAAAAACCTCTATTCGTGACAGGGTTGTGACGATTTAAAACAGTTGATTAAAATCACTGATTTAAATCAACTGATTTTTTTAAAAAAATCACCGATTTAAATCACTTTATTTTAAATATCAAATTAATCTGCTTTAATGAAATAAAATTGTTCATGTATCTTTAACTCTCGGAGCCCGGCTCGAGAGAGAATTTGGTTGCCTCAAAGCCCGGGGTAATTTTTCGTTCACAGAAACAGAATGGAATCGTCCTTTCCTTCACCGCAATGGGGACGCCCGCTGCGCGCTCATTTGTCAAAAATGAAGGGGCAGCCATTGATGGTCATTTGCGGTTAGAACTACCGGTACTGGACAAAGTCTTGCGAGTGAAATGCTTTTAGGGCTACTGAGAAGAATTCTACTCTATTAGTTTAGGAGGAATCTCGATTAGTTTACCTAAATGCTTTCAAAGAATTATTTTTTACCCAGTCATTAAAATTTCCGTAGGTTCTCGCACGGTCTGTGCTGTAAAATTTGGCTTATTTTAGAAAGAAAGCGAAAACATTAACTTTTACCAGTTATTATTCATTTATGCAATTGACAGATAATTCTGGTAAGTAGATCTTATCAGTAGAGACACACTTATAGAGCGGACAAATAAACTAAAAACTATGAAAAAAGCAACAAATCCGTCAGGGGAAAAGGTGGTTGCTTTTATCACTCTGAAAATTCTTAACTTCAGACATTTTACAAAGAAAAGGAATCATTTATCTCGGGAGCTCCTAGGAGAATTGTGAACACACAAGCAATGCTTTCTGAAATAGCCTTCTTTTATCATCAATATCTCAAATTCTACGTCATCTTATTTTTGCACAACTCTAAATGAGTGTTCACCAAGAAAATGAGAGAATTACCCTCAAGACAAGTTTATATAGATATCAATGCTAGAAAAATGCGGTGTTTATGTTGGAAAAGTAAAGAAAAGAATGAATTATAAACAAAAAGAGTCGTAACCTTCTTTTTCGAATATCGGTAGGCTATTCAGGTTTATTCAAGTACGCAATGTGTGCACGCTCCCAACACCTTAATTAACATTGTATTGTTATTGAAATGAATTAATTTTATTTTTCAAATATTTCATGAAAAGAAACGCACTTAGAGCACATTAAAGAATCAAGTA
The DNA here is from genome assembly GCA_013235015.1 of Araneus ventricosus. NCBI lineage: Eukaryota > Metazoa > Arthropoda > Arachnida > Araneae > Araneidae > Araneus > Araneus ventricosus. The sequence goes on along the minus strand of BGPR01000003.1, from coordinate 3,889,157 downwards.
ATTCGATTAATTAGAAAAAAATATATTTTGAAAAATAATATCTATAAATTACAAGCTTATTTTTAAATATGAAGAAAAGAAGGCAATTGTTTTGGTTCTTACTTGTCTTGTAGAACGAGGTAAGCCATGTATTATACTAACTTTGTGACAAATTAACCTCGTTTGTATATATGTGAGGCACAGTTAAATGTGGCGTTTGTGGCTAGCAAAACTGTAAATACCGTTGTTGAAAAGGTTTAAAGTTTCATTATTAAAATTTATTATTTTTGTAACGAAATATATTGATAGTTTAATATTCAAAAATAAATCTCTAATTTTAAAATGCCGTGCGACAGTATAAAAGGTTAAAGACCGTGACCTCTCTTTCCCCCTTTTCCTGCGAATTTTCACTTCTGAGAAGGTAATCAAGTAAAGATACCACCAAGAGAATCTCCGTGCAATTATGGAATCTTAAAAAATATATCTTCTGTTTTGCAGTTAAAACACAATTAAAACAAAAAACGCATTCCTGGTGAGAAAAATTTGTACTATCTATAGCTCAAATGTTCATCATTTTATTCATATAGAGCGAAAAATCTTACTGAGACTAAGAGATACTATTGTGCATATCTGTTCCGAGTTCTCGTAAGAGACCCAGAGCGATACTGGACTACACATATGAAAATTTCCCGATAATTAAAAGACGTCGGGCTGCAAGCACAGTCGTTGCAAATCTGGACCCTTAAAATCCTCAAAAATTTTTGTTTCGGCCTCATTCAACCGCTACGTTGTGCAAACCCGCGCTTATTTCCGAAAACTCATAACTTAATTCCATCGCCATTTTCCTGCTAAATTTCGTTTCTCTCCATCTTTTTAGATCTTATTTGCCTTCTATTTTAGTCTCTCCTAGTTGCAGCACTGTAACCTTAATGAAAATACGGATCCGGAAGCGGAAAATACCCTTATACCAAAATTCCACACCACACTAGCGTTTCGCAGTGTTTTCCGCTAAAATTTCTTACGCAACTTGTCCCCCTGCTTAAATTATCTCCCCTGTTCTAATTCATCTAATTTTAAATCTCTTATTTGAATTTTTTAAACGTTAATTTAATTAGAAGCCCATTCATTAGCTAGATGTGGATGTGCATCGGACGCTTTGCGTCCTCGCGGTGCTCTGTAACGGAACTCCGTTCTGTTGTGCATATCTGACAGCATATCAAATTATCAGTTGGCAAGCCACATTTAATATCTTCTGATTAATTTCATAATTAGTATATACTAAATTCAATATAGGACTTTCAGCAAAAAATTAGAACTCGCACAACACCAGGAAAGTTTTTTAAAAATCAGATGCATCTCAAGCGGTTTCTAATTTTACAATCATTGAAACAATAATTGTTTTTTTAATTGAATTTAAATATGTCGAGAATTTATCTTTATTTCAAAATCTTATTTAGAAGTCTTGTTTGCAGCTTTTAACTTATGTTTTTCAGCAGTTGATTTTAACAGTAATTAATGGTCACCATATTTCCGTAAAATGTACAAATAATCAAAAGTTGAGAAAAACAGTAATCGACAATTTTATGGAAGCTAAATTATTTTCTCTGGTAAAATTTGCTTGTAGAAATACAAACAAAAACAATAAATGATTAAGTAAATAAGTTTACTTTTCAGAAAAAAAGTTGACCTGAAAGATTTCTGTTCGAAAAAATGTGTGAATTGATCAGTGTCAACAAAAGAATTTAAAAAGGGGGGAAAAAGAATTTTCTTAATTTTTTTACTAAAATGAACATTTCCACTATCTTCTGCATAAAGCAAGTTAACAATTTCCTTATGTAGATCATAATAAAATGTATAAAAATGCTTTTAAATAAATATTAAACTTTATTTACTGTAAATAACAAGCGCATAGAATGGTTGATGTGTAAATTATAGTTCAAAAACACATTTTTGAGTCCAGGTTAGAAAAAGTTACTTCAGAAAATTTCAGTGACTTGTCACCTAGTTACTGGTTTCTTTTCTTTTTTATACTTAGTAAGAAGTAGTCTATTCTTAAGTCCCTAATCCAAATACTTAAAAGGGGAGAGGAGAAGAGTATGCTATTTAGTTCTTGGAGGATTGCAACATTCCCAAGACATCCTTAGTCTATTGTCCAATAAAGGGTAGAGAAGGATAATTCTTATTTTTGAAAAGGGGGGGAACAGGATTTTCAGTCCTTTGGTGCAATTCATGTAAAAGAGAGCCTGCTTCTCACTTGTGCAAAATTTGCTTGACCAGAAGAGCTATATCTAAAAATTTTATATATTCTAACATACAATAATATATCTATAGTCAAGAAATGTAATTTTTATATTTTTCCTTGATAAAATTGTCCTATATTTTAAAAGTATATTATTCTTTATATTTAGTTCACAAATATTTTTTAAATAGTTGTTACAAGTTTGAAATAAATTTTTTAAAAAGAAAGTAGAGCTTAATGACTAGTATGTTGTTGTTATATATATATATATATATATATATATATATATATAATTCTATGACTGTAGGCTTCATTGTCTAATATACAAATATTAAATATATATATATATAGTTTTAAAAAATCATTAAAATAAAAAGAATCTTGATTTAAAAAAAATTTGAAAAAATCAACAACCCTGATGGGTGATAAAAATGTGGAACGTAAAATAACTTACTTATACTTTTAATTCTGGGTCTCTATGTGTATCTTCGTTATTCAATTTGGAGCTAATTCTTGTATTCTTGTTTATCTGGTTTCTAACATTTATTTCACTTATTTTTACAAAGAATATGCTTTAATCTTTGCAAAGTATATATACTATGTCATTTTTCATAACGTTATATTTAGGGTTGTCATAATTTCCAGGTATTGATACGGGACGTTTAAGTGCTAAATAAATAAAGCATGAAAAAAGTGGGTAGGTAATGGTTTATTTTACTCTGATAAAAAAGCAATAAAGCCCAAACAATCTAATAAACTGAACACTTAGAATAATAAAAAAGATGCAGGGTAATCCTTTTTAGCCTAGTCTTATTTTAAAGTTGATTTTACTTTCTTAATTACATCATTTTCTTCTTCCACATAATTATAAAATTGGGCGCAAATCATTTTTAAATTATAATGACAAATCAAAATTGCTTCAGTTGTCTCCGCTGACAACCAGTTTCTTTCGTTCGACCATTGAGTTCACATTAGGGAAAATATTCTCTCCACAATAGCATTGTTGGCTTGATAGGCAAATACGTTTTCGCAGAGCTTTATAAGACATGATTTCTCATCAATATACATGATATCTGCAAAAAACTTCATCCATTTCTCTTGCATACTCAATTTCATAATTGCCTCGCAGTTTTGGTTGGTATTATTTTTCTCTAATTAATCTCTTAGATATACAAATTGGTTGAATAGAATCTCAGTGTTGCGAATATCGATGTTTCTTACCTATAAATATGCAATAGTACGTTCTATATCTTTCCAGCAGAGTTTAAGGAGAAAACGGGACAAATAGCAATTTGTGACTGAGTAGTGAAATACTGTGACAGTCCCGCATATACGGAACGTATGGCAACCCTAATTATATGTATATATAGATAAAGAAATTAAAATACCTTTGCATCCCTTTATCTTTTTTCATTTTACTCCAAACAGAGCTGCTTTTCGTTTGATAATATATAAAACATTTAAAAAGCAGTGATTTGTTTCGATTTTGCGTCTATCTAGATGGGTTGGACATAAGTGTCCAAACATTCAAATTTTGCATTAAATAGGAACAGAACTTCAAAATTGTTTTTAATAATTATTTTTTTAATTTTCTTACGTTTAATAAAGGAAACTTATTCAGTTAAAGAGGAGAAATGAGCTCATAAATCACCAATTTATATTTGTGAACTATAATAAATTTTACCATAAACTGAGAACCATTTTATATTTCTTCTAAATTTCGAGCTCGAATGAACAGTGTCAACTCTTTGTCCTAAAGAACAAAATGGTATAATCTAATAACAATACCGGCAAAAAAAGATGGAAATAATAAAATTATCCGCACGAAATTTTTATGAAAACAGCACTTGAGATGAATTAAGATAATTTTTCAAAAAAAAAAAATTATCTAATTTAAGCTCTGCAAAGTAAATCATTAAAATCGTTTCCATCGTTTCTTTTTTCTTGTTGAAGTTATCGTGTTAAAAAATTTAAATGTGAATCGTAAAATAAAGCAATGACTTTCAAATATAATATAACTAATCAAAAGAATAGGTGGTTGACAGAACAATGTGAACACTTTTGAATTTGCACAGTTTTTCAGATATCTCCCGAAAGACTGAAAGAATTTTCCTAGAACTTCGACCATGTAAAGAAGAGGCTTTAACTCACAGTTTACAGGGAAGATTCGGTCACGATGGCATTTAGGGGACTGACCAGAAATTGATGAAGAAAATGATTTAGGACTCACCCCATTTTTCAGAAAGCTGATAATGAGTAGCAACTTTCACCAATGGTTTCGCTTGATAAGCGAAAAAATATTTACATGCATTTGTGTAAAAAAAGTACGAATATTCAGGAAGCTATAAAGGATTTCTTAAAGATTCCCAAATTTTCCACAATTTTTTTGCTTATAACATACAGATTTTTCAGCGAAATTATACGAAACGTACAGAATTCATGGCAATATGTTAGCAAAATGTTGTAATAAAATTTCAAGAGAATACTTTGAATACTAGTGGAAATATGAGTAGTGGCTAGGACTGGGCGATGTTCAAGTTTTAGCATCGCGATGTATCGCCACTCTAACATCGCGATATTTCGATACATCGCGATGTTTCGATACATCAATGTTTCGCACTTACTATTGCCTAATTTTCCATTCTTACAATTTTTAGTGGTTGATTAAGGCATTTATATGCTTATAATAAACTCAATTCTTAGTTACCTAACAAATAAAGTGTCAAAAAATACTATAAATTTGTCTAGTTATCAACAATAAATCGTATATTAAAAACAATTAATACGATCTTCTCTTCAACCAAACAAACGATGAACGGCAGGATTTATAATTATACCCTTGTACTTAAAACAACATCAGAGAATTGACACGATTAGAAGAAAGCACGAGGCCACACGAAGTAATGCACTGAGAGATTCTATTCTACAACAGACAAAACGCTTCCTCAATTCTCGAGATGAGTTATTTTCATCGTTTTCATTCGCGGTCACATCGGGATTCATCGTGTCAGCACAACGATCCGCACTTCGCAACATATGTCTCTGCTTGATGAGTCACGATGGAAAGATACGCCACGGTAGTCACTGATGATCGGAGAAATGCCGCGCACTTGCGGTCAACGATGTGCGATCGGGAACAATGCTCTTCGCAGCGCGTGTGGACATCGATGTCTACGATGCATCGGGAAACATCGTACACATCATCGCGGGTAAATCGGAATTTCCGATGCTTCGAAAAAACGACAATATAGACATCGGAACGGCGATGATTGCGTAACATCGATGTTTTCCGATGCATCGAAAATCGGCACAGTCCTAGTAGTGGCTAAACTTTTAAAGATTGAAATGAAGAGCAGATTTATGTGTGGGGGGAGGGGCGAGATCTACTGTTCACAGAACTACTAGCATACATAACAGCTTTTTAGAGGATAACAATATGTAATAATTTATATAGTATATCATGTCTAGTTATTGATTTAAATTGATTATATTTATAATAAATAAAATTTACAAATATATATAGAGAAAAAGTATCATTTTTTATATGAGTGGGCCCCCATTTACTGCTAGCAACCGTTATTTTCAGACCCAGTCCGCCACTGCCTCCCCCTGTCACACCCTTGAAATGTTCAACAAAAGATACGTCGCCCCACCTGGGTGAGTGGTAGAACTGGTAGTGGCACAAACAGGTTGATCTTATTGAGGCGAGTTTTTTTTTTTTAAATAAATCTGTTTAAGAGTATTTTGTGTTCATAAAGTAAATATAAGATTTATTGCAAAATATATCAAATTCCAAAATACTACTGTTTACAATTGTTCTTTTATATTAATATTTTATTACTATTGTATATTAATTAGGTTTTTTGTTGTAAACCTTAATCTTATTTCATACAAAATAAGTACACATATAATCATTATTATTGTTATGCTCATAAATGGCATTAAAACACATAGTTAAAGTTTAAAAATAAAATTTGAAATATGATCTATAACGTAGTGCTTTGTTTCTGAACTGCAAGTTTATATTTATGTAATATAGTTTGACATGTGACAAGGGGGAGGGAGGGGGTATGGTGAAGTGTGACACTTTGTGACAAAGGGGGGGGGGGGGGGGGTCAAAAATATTGAAAAAAAGTGTGACATCATTTATGGACAGCCCCTAAGTAATATTTATATAATAAATCCACGTTATATTTTAATTTCTTATCTTTCTGATTTAAATCTTAATTATAATGCAACGTTAAAAGTACGAGAGGCGCAGTTTCTCGTTGTTAAAAACATGGTATGGCTTTAACGGGAAAGTACCTAATAATTCTGTAAAATTCTAATAGTAAAATTCCGTCATGATAAATAATTCTAAAACCTGCTTTAGAAATAAAAACGGGTAATAATTTAGGAAACTGAACATATTTTTGTCAGAGAAGGCAGTTTTTAATTTTTATTTCCGTATTTTTGTAGCGGAGTCTCGAAAATAACTAGTCTGTCCTTCGCCATTTTATACTTCATAAAACAGTAACATAGCTGTTGAAAAAATATAGTACCCATCCTCACGTTATCTCCCGCCTATTACTATTTCAAAGAATTAGCAGATAATTCCGATAAGCTATAAGAAAAACGTTCCTTCTTGCACAGAAGTCAAAAAACCCCACACAGACTCAAAATCCCTCTTCTTCCAACTGCGGGGTGACAAACACAATGGGCGGTTTACAATGAGCAGGCCAATCCCCCAATTACTCGTATGTATGTGGTCCTGGGGGAAAGGAAATTCCAATAGCCCGAGAATACCCGGGCTTGCCGCTAGAGATGCAGAAAACTTTGCGAGTTATCTCGTAGAATGCCGCTTGACAGGAAAAAAAGTTCGCGAGATATTTCGGGTTTGGCGCTGAGTGGGTTAAAGAGCATTGAAGGTTCACATGTGAAGATAAGTTCGCAGGTTTCGTTATGATAAGGAAATAAGAAATTTAAAATACCTAATTTGACGGAGATGATTTCCAGCATCATCTGCTTAAAGAATTTTCATGCAGGAACGTAGGACACTAGACGGTTATAAGCAGTTAGAATCAATTTGATCCTTTGATTCCTAAGACCACTGGAATTCAGGGAAGACTACTGGAACGCTTGAGCTTTTCCTGCAGAGATAAGAGAGTTCCCCCGTCAAAAACCGCAATGACAGATAGTCATCTTAATCTGTTGATATAAAAAATAGGAATTTGCTTAGCTGATTGCAGCTAGTGGTTTTATTAGGGTTCGGCTGAAATGAGAGTTCTAAGATAATCACTATATCCCCAAAACACACCAGGTTGAGCCACGTTAGCATTCAAGCACACTTAACGAGATGGGGGGGGGGAAATTAGGCACTTTGGGAGCCCATTGTCCTTTGGTTGAACAGACGTTTGAACCTTTTCAGTTTTGAAAGAGTCAATCAAGTCAATTTTATCCCACACACCAACTCAGTTCATATAGGAATAGAATCACGCAGGACTGTCTGCAACAACAAAAAATAATCATAATTTAGGTAGATTGTTTTCTGGACCTCAACATGCTCGTAAACTTTCAGAAAGATATGTTTTTGGTCTTCATCGTCGTCTTTGCTATGCAACTTAGGATCAACAGTGCTTCCTATATGAACTGCATTATTCCTCGTAGTGGGCACAATATACATGAAGTGTATTATTTTTCCTGTATCAAATACACATGAAATTTGTGAGTTTTATGAATGTACTATTTTAAGGGAATATTTCTTGTAATTTGTTTTCGCAGTCATTTATTGCGTACTATGTGAATATAAATCAAAATATAGCCTTTTTTCGCTACCGATATATTTATGATTTTTTCTTTACATTGTAGAATCTTGTAAACAATAATATTTTAAAAGCAAGGAAAATAGAAAATATGTTTAATTTTATTTTTTTCATAAAATAATTTACTTTTATTTCTATTAGAAATTGACATAAGAAATATTTGACAAAAGAAACCCATTATTTGAAAGCTTTTAATTACAACTTTTGCTGTTAATATAAATAACTCCATTTTCCAAATGACACAACCAAAACTCCAAACAACGCAACCAAAAGTCCAAATCACACAACCTTGGTTTTACTTGATTTTAAATTAAGAGTTCTATAACGGTGGAACTACGTAAAGTTCTATTATATTTTTATCAACGAAAAGAACTCAAGTTTGAGAAATTTATCATCAAAGCCATGATTAAAGTTGTTAGTATAATAACTCATTGTCATTTAATATGAGTTTTTAAATTTTCTATGTTTATATGGAAAGGTAAAAAAAATAATGTAAAATCAGGTAAAGTTTTATTCAAAATGCATCCAAATTTTTATAATGTGGTGAATTCCAAAAATTCTGACTCAAATCAATAGATTATTTTAGAAACGCTTCAGATATTTAACAAAACATAGTTTAAATAATTCTATATTTACATGTTCCAGGGACAGGACACTTCTTCGAGGCTGGCTATTGTAAATAGCTATTGCTATACATCACTTGTGCAAGTTATTCAAATATATTTCAACGAAGATTGTCATTTTTATGCAAAGGTATAATAGCGCAACCCGTCAAACTGAGTGGGATAAGTAAGATGTTACACGCGGAATGTGGTTTAAACTAATTCTAACTAATTTTATAAACGGTAAATAATTCACAATATTTTCTTAAAATAAATTTTAGTTATGAAAATACCACTGAAACTATTAAGCAATTAAGGAAGCAAGCAAAATACTCTTCTTGAAATATCTCAAAGAATTAGGTAGTAGCGATAATTGATTAATGCATGCTAAAATTCATAAAGGAAACGTGAGCAAAAACTATAACTAATTACACCAACAAGAGAGAACAGAAAATTTTCCTACTTAGAAAATAAGGAATAATTAGTATTTTCGAACGATTAATTTTGTGTAAGAAGTATCAGGACCGATGTAGTTACATGTATTTAGAAGAGTGTACAAACTTCTAAAAGCAACCCGTTTTTAAAAGAACAGCAAGAAATTAATTGTTGGTTGTGATTCTTAAAGAATTTTCTCCTAATTCTTTGAGGAAAAGCAAAAGCATTTCTTTTTCCAATGATAAAGTTTCTTTCTAAATAGAATATTATGAACATTTGCTAGTTAGCGGGAAAAAACCTGTTATAGTACTAACTAATAGATCATTAATTTTGTTCAATATTAACAATAGTTATCATATTATATCGCAGATATGAATTTAAGGAGATATTGTTATGTTGCTTATCACTAAGATGATGAATATTTTCACATTTTAATTTCTATAAAAAATATATTCTTAAAAATAATAAGAAATGTCAATATATGGAATCCAACATAAACTTATGAATAAGAAAGTGAGGTTTTACTTGTTATAAAATATAAATCCACGATTGTGTTTCGAATATTGTTTTTGGTTTCTGTAAAAAATCAATAAATTTATTTTTCAATTAACGAGGAATGCTGACAGCAGTTAAGAGACATATGAAATGAAATTAAAATATTAATCATTAGGAAAATGATTCAGTTCAGTTATCATAAAATTAATATATTTAAAACAATATAAAATGTGCTTAGTTGTTAAAATTACAATAAAACAGGATATAATAAAAATACTCTTTTCAGATGATAGAATCCTATCACAGGTCAATTAAAATATTCAAATCTCTATTTATGCAAAGACAGCTCAATCTTGAAAGCATCGTCATTTAAGAAAATTATTTATACATTATACATTCATTCAGTTAAAAAATGTTTCATTATACTAAGTTTCAAATTAGGATTTTAAACATTTTAAAAAATTGAAGGAATTATGCACAGAGAGCAATGGATAATTACCAAACATATGAAATAAATTAATTAATTATTTCAATTAAAAATTATCAATCAACTAAAAAACATTTCTTCTTAAATTTAAATACATGCTTGTTGCATCTGCAATTATCTCAGATTGCCAATGATTAATATAAAATTTATTTTCGAGACAACGAGAGATGAGTCTTTGATGTTTCAACAGTTTATTGTAAATTTAATCTGCTTCATTTTGTTTCACAGCATTGAAATTTAATTTGGTCTGCATTAAATTATACTTTTTTATGTGATAAAGAGTTTTTTCGGCACCTAAAATTATCTGACATAAATATTGAGCAGTGTCTTCATTAGTAATATTCCCAGAGATGTATTTATCTGGAATAATTTCCAGAAGAAAATAGCTTTGTTTAAATTAAAGTTAGTACACTATTATCAAAGAAGCAATATTTATAATAGTTTTATTTAGCATTTGATACGAGTCCCCTAAAATAAAATGAGCAATGCCTTGCACTATTAGCCATGTAAACAAACTAATCTTGATGATTATAATAAAATATATATGACTTCAGGAAAACTTGGAAATTGTATTTTATATCCTTGAAAACTTTAGAAAGTAATTTCAAAGGAAATCCCTCGCTGCAATTATATTAGAATAAATAGAATAAAGGAAAAATGGTAAAATATGAGTAGTATTTTTGAACATAAACATAGAAATGAGAGTCGAACATTGGAACATACCAAACATTCCAAAAAATACGAAAACATCATGATTAATAATAATATATAGCCTATTTTAGTATCGATATTCGAGAAATGATTGAAATTTAAGACGTAACACATTTTCGCGTTCGCTGTACCTACAAGCATAATGGACTGATTCTGCCTCAAAAGTTAAAATCTCTGAAATTATTCATTCAAAAGTTAGCTGAATCCAAGGTACAGGGTCTCCACCAAAGTATTAAAGAATTGGAGAATGGGATGGCAAGAAAATATTGACGGATATTAAAACCATTCTTACAGAATATTAAAGAGTGAAGTCAGCAATTTCTTTGTTATAGTTTTTATTTCAGTAGTACACATTTTCAGCAACAGGAGGCTCTCTGCTTCCAGTTAATAGTTTTCAATCATCTCAATACTCATGCAAATTATATCACAATGCTAGCTCATTGTCTCAGTCGAAGTACAAAATTAGCTACGGCATTCTCCAAATACGTTCTTGAGATGGTTTCACATTCATCACTGACAATCAGCACCAGGTTCTCCAACATGGTAGGAATGTGTTGGTACACTGCTTCCTTTATGTAGCCCAATAGAAAAAAAATCGCATGAATTGAGAGCCAGCAGGGGTTAATCAATACCCATTTCATTGGAGTAGCCCATTGTAATGACGCGTTCATCAAAATTTTCCTCCAAGAAAGTGAAAACATATCTGCACTGATTAATCCCTAATACATTTTCACTGCATGAACTCATTGACCTCCATGCATGTCTCAGATATTGTTAAATGGTGCTGCAGCGACATCTGCCGGTGGAAATTTGTACTACCCAAATAAAAACAAAAGGAAAAATCCTATTACATTTGTTTTACGCAAGATTGACTGTAATACTTGTCGCCGTTTTTTTCGTTGTTGTCAGACTCGGAAACCGCCAGGCCTTTTTGGGATGCCTTGTATTTTCACAGCGCTTCATGTTCTGAGCAAAGCTTTTATGTTTGCTTTCAGGTAAGGAACAACACACCGGCGCTGAATACTATTTCTGATGTCAGATAATGGTTACGGATATATTAGCTTTTTATACCCTTACTAGCCGTTGTACCCAAACTCCACTCGCTATTATCTGACTAATCCTTACTGATAATACCTAATTAATTACTACTTTAAAAGGTTTCGAAAAAACAAAACTTTTGGCCGTGTTTTTGGAGCATATATGCAAAGATTGATTGGAGTTCTCCTTCCAAGGCAGGAACAATCTTGATAACGGCATATTTGTTTGACATAATACACTTATCCCAAATGATAAGTTTACAATTTGTTGGACAATCATCTTAGCTGACTTTTTGCTTATATTGCATATAGGATTCCCAGTGTGAGCTGAGACAAGAGGTGACTGTAATGGAGAATGTGCTGTTCTGTCACCATCCAAAAGTCTGATAGCTATTCTTGATGGAGCAACGGCAAGAGCTATATGAAGTTAAATTGAATTGGATCAAATTAATTAAAAAATGTTATTTCAGTTTTAACCTAATAATGTTACAACTACCATTTTTTAAGCAAAATTAGAGCTAATTTCAAAAAGATTTGTTTCAGATAGGAAACGCACCGTTACGGTGGTCTAGTTGGTAGTAAATTATTCAAAATCTCCCATTTTGAAAGCCAATATCTGAGGAAATATTAAACCAAGAAGAAAAAGAAAAGCATGTGTTTGTAGGAAATTTTACGCTCTTGAATTTGTAAATTCACATGCATTGTGAAAACGGAGTATTTTTGTGGTATTCATAAAAAACTAAACAAAAGAAACCATTAAACGCGCATCAGCTTCTGAAGATCGGTAGCCATTCCGTACGGAATTCTCTCGCTGTAGCAATTTTAGAACACCGTAACGCCGAGTTATCTATCTGAAAAAAATCCTTTTTTTTATGTTCTCACATTTAAAAAAATCCGTAGTTGTAACATTATTAGGTTTTTTTTTTATTAATCTTTTAAATGTGTCCCACAATTCTTGGACACCCTGTATTTCAGTGAGTTGTAAAAACATTTTCAAATTTTTTAGTTATATTATTCTGTATTTGTCTTTTCTCATTTAATCTTCCCTTAAAAGTAGAGAATAAAGATACAGCTTCTATTGTTTTTGAAAGCAAATAATAATAATAATAATAATTTTATAAATACTTTATGACACGTAGCATGTTAACAACGGGAAAATCCTTTTTAAACTATTTTATACATACATTAAAATACGAAATACCATTGCACACAAAAGATTGAATATTGAAACTGAAATTTAAATAAATTGGGATCATTATTTCATTATTTCAAAGGCGATAAACACTTGTCAAATGTTATTAGGATATTTAGTTTATATATTTTTGAGAATCATTTTTGTATATTACATAAAATGCAATCTTCACCTAAAAGTTCATTTTAATAAAATCACAGTATTATAACGGAAGTTAAGAATTTCAATCGCATGCAAATTTCATACCTTTTCAAATAAACATTACTGTCGACTTTCAAAACAGTTAAAAATAAACATTCTTTCGTGTAGTGTAGTTGATATTTAAACATAGACATTTTAGAGCATGTCTATTTATATCCACCGTTCTTATTATACTGTGAATAGCGACTCGTCTTCGTCAGAAGAGCCTGCGGTCTTTGTCCCAATCAAACATCTGATAAAAACTGTTTCATTTGTAATTTAAATTTATTGTTTCACTCCTTGCTCAGTAGTCATATTATGGATCAAGGAGAACGCTTGTTGAAGTCTTTCAATCATATCTGTGTAAAAATAGTTTTAAAGAATAATTCGTAAAAGCATTTGTCTGCATTTTGATGGTTCGTTGGCTGTACCTTAACAATACATTGCTACCGTTAAAAAAATTCCCGAATTTTTTAAATAATTTTTAAATGTAAATGAATTATGATATATCCAGCAGAACTAGTGAAGAATATCGTATGAACGACAAGTGAAAACATATTTCATCCAGTTGCAATACGTACAGCGAAAGCGCGTAGCAAGAGAGTAAAGACATAAAAACTTCCCATCGCAGGGAAGGATAAATCAGGGGTTTTCCATCATGATAAGGTGCCCATTCAGTGCGTCTTCTGAAGTCAAATTAACTGCAAAACCCTTACATTCTAGTACATCTATGATCAGCGCATTCCCTCCCTTTCGCTGCCATGAGATTTTATCCTCGAAGGCAGAATTTGCTTAAAGTGCAATGATTCTCAAATTCCAAAGAAGTGCATCGACGAAGGCTCTAGAGATTGGGTAAAAAGGAAGATTGAATTCGGCATTTTCATATTTGTAAGATAGGTGACAAAATTATATGTTTACTTCGAAGGAAACATCAAATGAACACGATGTATCTGCATATTATTAATAGCATGTAGTCGTATAAGATACAGTTTCATAAGATGCACATATAAGTAAAATATAAAATAAATTAGCAGTTCGATTTTTTTTAATTAATGGGCAATGTTTTATAAAACATTCTGGATTTCAAAATTTTTTTCCTATAAAAGACGGAAACCGAATTGAGCTAATTTAGGTTCAAAATATTATTGTTCAAGAGTGGGAATAATGATTCATTATACACATGTTAAGATATATAAAACCGAATAGAATATCTGAAAATTCATCTGAGTTTCTCTTACTGATTGAACATTCATGGTTATAAAGGACTAAGATGTTCTATGCTTACATGTACATTGTAGAATTTTAACAGGTTTAGGCATGAAGAAAAAAATTATGTTAATGATCCTCGATTTAAAATTAACTTTATGAAACAAGAAATAAATAAAAAGTGAAATTAACAACTAATTATAAAAATAATTGAAAAGTTATCATTATTTGTACTTTATTTGAAAGAAAAGATGGGAGTGCGCATTCCCTACAAATTGACAGCTTTTCCCTCATTTCCGTTTTATTTGACTGTAGAGCTAGAGGATGGGCTGGACAACTTCAGGTCCTAACTTTCATGCCTCAGTCATATTATGCTCCGATGTATAGAATGGTCAACACTGGAATGTTCATTTCGGCATCAGCGTCAGATTTCAGAGATTAAATTGCTGTGGTTTATTCGATGGAATAAAGACCATAGATAGGAGCTTAGTACCAAAAAGTAGAGATGATCTCCTACCACAAAGACAGCTGATGTATTATTCCATGCAGTTTTGAAATTAGACGCAATATTTTCTTGCACTTAAGCAGAAATGGTTTTCTGACATGGATAGGTTGCATACAATTAGGCATATTTATCTGCAGCTGTTTTGCTATTTTTTTTCTATTGTTTAGATTATTTTTTTAAAATTTTTTGTTTGTAAAAGTTTATAAATGGAATAATTATTAAGAATTTTTAGTTTGTTTCCAGACCGGAATGAACTAAAATAAAAAAAACCCTTCTTTCTGGCAACTGGAAATCATATTATTTTGGTAAAATCATGAATTTCGGTGCCAGCGCCAGAATGCTTATAAACTGAATTGTTTAATTTGGAAAGAGTAACGGACGGTTTTTTCAATGGCACAGCACAAGAAGTTCCAGCTGTATATGTGTGAGGTTTGACGAGTAAACCTCTATGTACCTGGCCACACAGCGACTGCAATCTTCCGTTTAATTTCTGCACAGATAATTCCGTATTCCTGTCTCCATGAAGACTGATTTCACGAAAATGAAATTATTTCTTCTGCTTCTTACACACTCTGTAACGGTGCACTCAGATTTGTCATGGGCGACTTCTAAACAACGGGCGCTGGGCTGTGGTCATGTAAACTGATGAAGAATTCTCAGAATGTTGATACTGGGAACATTTCAAGAAGTTTAGTTTTATACAGAAATGTGCAGAAAAATTGCATTGGCACGGAAAATAGGAATTATGTTGCATGTAACCATCACGAACTTTCGCAAACGTGAAAAAAAAGGAAAATGTATGCGCAGTAGGAGCTTCAAATAAATTATATATAGTATTTCTAAATTTAATTTCTCTCCGGGGCACTTTTATAACACTGCATAGCTGATGACATCAATGGTAATGCGTTTTTAAGCGTTTTTGAGAGATTTTACTCAGAAAATAAGAGTGATGCAATTTTTTGTATATCTCTGAAAGCTCTAAAACTGAGCCATATATGTTTTACTTTTACACTTTCAGGTATTTAGCGGAACTGAATGTTAAAATTAGGTGCTTCGCTTTAGAAGGGGGCTCTAAACACATGTCGAAAAACTCCATATGTGTCGTTTACAGAAATTTCAGCTCATCGGAAATTTTTTTAACCGAAAAATGAGTAATTTAATGAAGGATACATTAAGTAAGGTTCACATTGCTGTATGATAGAGTGTATCGGGATTGGTCATCTATGAATTATTTTTAAAATTTGTTTGATTGTCTTGGCGATTTAACTTTGAGCAAAGGGGTGCCAAAATGATGCCAGTAGATTTTGACACATATGTACTACCCAGTGATAGCTTTTAAAATAACAATTTGAGAAAGAGGGAAGTGGGAATTTACCGTTGAGGGAAAAAGAAAGGAAGCTAAATGTTGGATGTGAATGGGGGAGCAAAATATAAAGGTTTATCTTGTAATAAAAGTTCGTACATAAGAATTTTCTTCCGATGAATTAATAACCCTCAATAGGGAATAGTTTTCTTTTTGGATATTTGAGTTCAATTAATCGTGTCGCATATATGAAATAAAATATGCCTAAACAACAATTCAGTTATTTAGATCAATAATATTGAATATAGGTTTGTAGGAATAACTTAGTAATGCAATGCTAAACTTTATAACTTAGTAATATAGCTTATATATGAAGAAAACGCTTTATCTGACAAAAAAATGAAGTAGTGAGAAAGAGTTCGCTTTATGGTATTCGGATACTCGCCGACATACTCCTGACGTTCCTGTTTTAATAGTATTTTAATAACAGTTAAAAATGAGGAAGTAAATCATTACGTGTTCTGAGAAATATTGTGCCGTTTATTCCAATGAAATGCCTTTACTCCGAAGTTTCTCCATTTAAAATTCAATTATGCAAATTCGTTAGATTCATTTAGTCCAAATATGAGAATTTCATTTCACTTGATATTATTTTTATTAAATTATTCCAATTAAATAATTACAAATATCAATATTTTGCTCATTTGATAAATTATCTGATGCTGCACAAAATTCTTTTATCGTTTCCCATATGTTTTAGAACTCATTAAAGCAGCATAAATAATCTGATAGTATCGAGGTAATTTCTGAATGACAAAAATGTATTTAATAATACCTGCAATTCATTATTATTCATTAAATATTCAAAGTACACATTTACAATTAAACCTTGAAATAAATTAAATAGAAAAGATGTTATTATTTCTGGTATGGCAAAGTCTGTATACAATGACTTATTTATAATTAAATGGTAATGGTTTTGCAACGCGGAATAACAGAATTGAAGCTTTCAATTATCAGAAAATATGGACCTATGAGCTGTTATACATTTTATAATCCTCTCCAGAAATCATGAGAAATGTGTAATGTGGTTATCTAGAAAGTTAAGAACAAAAAAATATTTTCTGAAAATGCATTTATAAATATTTTCGCAGCTTTGTCATTGATATATCCTGAGATCTGGTAAATTTTTTTCCTTTATAATATGAAATACAAAATTAAATCTTATTTTAAGAATTAGATATTTGATGCACAATGTTATATTGCTTTTTACAAATTTCAATTACAGCTGCACTAATATCGTTGCAAAAATGTTAAAAATGTTTGATCAGGCGTTCACCTTGAGAGCCAAATTAATGTTTCTTATGATACTTTCACAACAAAAGTAATTCTGTTTTACATGAAGTGATAAAATACAGAGAACAGTTGAATCATAAAACGATTTTTTATTTGACTGCTAATCAATTGTCGTTATCATACTCGTATATGTAAAAAAAAGAAAAATTTTCTTCTACCGGCTACAAAAAAAGAATTGCAAAATGCTCCCTTCATATTCAGTCTTCTAAAACCATGTATTGTTATGTTGTTAGAGATTCAATTAATATTCAAGGTGTAGACTTTAAACGTGTAATAACAGTTAATTTAGCCGTTAGAGGAAGGCCTATACTTCCAATTGGAAAAATCATTTAACGGACATAAGAAATTATATTTTATGCTTTTAGATTACCTACATGAAATGCTGATAAAATGCGGAAATCTTAATTTTTATACAGTCCCCCGGCCTTATGAGTCATATTTAGCAAAAATGTTTTGATTTACTAACATTTTCAACAAAAGGAATTCCACACGTCTGCAACTAAAAATGAAAGGTTTATGAAGCATTGAATGTCGCTGCTTCAGATAATTTTAGACCATTTCATTAGCCGCTTCGAGAATGATCCTCCAATCAAAGCAATGCTTTCTTGATGCGGCAGTTGATTGGTTTATAATTAGAAAGATATATCTCCACAACTCTGTCAGTTTATTCTAAGAAGATTACATTTTTTTGATTAAAATGTTATAGTGTCAAGATTATTTTGCTAAATATGAATAACAGAACTGAGGGACTATATAAAAATTTAGACTTTGTTATTTTTCAGCATTTTATATATATATATTCAAAGAGCAGAAAACAAAATTATTTACGTCATTTAAAGCATTGTTCTAGTCGGAAGTATATTCCTTTCTCTAGCGTATTAGAAATTAGCTACTGAACCACGATTAGAGTGAACACCTGTATATTGAAAGAAATGCCGAATGTATGTCTTTGAAACAATATATAAGCAA
Organism: Araneus ventricosus; assembly: GCA_013235015.1. Classification (NCBI taxonomy): domain Eukaryota; kingdom Metazoa; phylum Arthropoda; class Arachnida; order Araneae; family Araneidae; genus Araneus; species Araneus ventricosus. The sequence goes on along the minus strand of BGPR01000003.1, from coordinate 3,870,660 downwards.
AAATTAATAGGATTTGTCGATCTTTAATATAATTAAATATATTATTAACATAAAAATATGAAGGATGCCCTGAAATCCCTTTACACATTTTAAAACTTAATTTAAAAAATAAAAAAAAATTATGATATAAGTGTGCTGTTTTCATTCAATTGTATTACCCTCCTTAAAGTTTTTTTTGCCGTAAATAAATTGTTATAAATCAGAAATTTATTTTTATGAATATCTGTATCGTAAAACAGCATCAAAGTACTGTTTTCCGTGCAATTCCTAATTTACGTGAAGCGCTTCGCGTTGACCATGTAGGAATGCGAATAAACATTTGGAGGATTCTTTCTTCATCATCATCTGACGTGAGTGGCCTACCACTTCTTGGTCTGTCCAATATGCTTCCAGTCTCTAAAAAGTCTTTGGTGCCATGAATGCTGTTTCCACAAGGAGCATCTTCATGAAGCATAGTAGGAAACTTTCTTTGAAATTGAATATTCTACTTGGGTTTGAAAGTATCAAGAAAAGAGTCATCATATTTACGTACAATGACGGATTGAAAGCTAACCTAGCTAAGCTAATGTTGTATCAACAGCGGTGTCTATGGACAGACAACTGAACCATTCTTTATGCCAAAAAAATTATGCCGCGTAATGCAATTTAGTGAAAACTGCACACTGATATCACGATTTTATTTATTTAATTTTTTGAAATGTGTCAATGACTTTTGAGACACTCTGTATTATTTATATACCCCAATATTTTAGAAATATGCAAGAAAAGCATTTATTCTCAAATTTATTAAAATATTTTCTGTTTCGTTAGTAGCATATCGAAAAAAAAGCTTTTTATTTCTTTTTATCAAATAGTTAATGCAAACATCCAATTAAAAGATTTATTTTCATAGTCTAACTTAATGTTGTATTAAATTCTGCACTAAATTTGTTATGACCCTTTCCTTGCAAAGAGTTTCTTTTGTAAATAATGAAAATGGCTATTCATTCAAAACATTTCTAAATAATTTGCTTAAAATAAATGTATTTTATAATACATTTGAGAAATGCCATAATAAAAATAATAAACAAATTTATAATTTATATGCATGACTAATTGTAATAACTTACAGTGCAAATTCTAATAACATATATTTAATGTGCTAAAACACACTGTCTTAATATTTAAATTTTCATCTGTAGTACAATTAGTTCAATTAATATATTAAATGCGTGTGATATATTTTGTTCATATGATTGCATTCATCAAAAGCAATTTAAAAAATGTAGTATCTTAAATTGCTATTTCAAAATGATACAAATATGAAAGTAGTTCCTTGAAGAGGGATATTTTTAATTGTATAGTTCAGCATTCTTATATTTCTGAAGCATTATTTTCATCGAATACTTAATATATATTTTAAAAAATTGTAGAAAAATAATTCAGAAAACAATTTTATATAATTATTGATCATCCAAACTTTCAAAAAATAATGTATTTCCTTAACTCCGATCATATGTCTTGATTTATCGGAATAATATTCACGACATGTCCTTACCTATAACGACATCTCGGAATCTAATCTTAGTTTCCAGCTTCGAAATTCGAGATAATGCCTATTGTTCTAATAAGACACTTCGTTGAATATCCAGCATATTAAATTTAATTTTGCTACATTCTCTAAAGTGTTATTGAATATCGAGGATAAAAAATTTAATTTCGTCACATTTTCCAAAGTAAAATATCATCTTTTCTTCATTTGAATGATTTGGGCTGTTGGCTGCAGGCGAAAAGATTTCCTTATCGAACATTCAAACCCATTTAATTCCTTAGAACACTCTTATTATTCAGTGGAAGCTGATACCTTACAAGGGTTTCATGTGCTTTAAGAAAGGTTAGAGCTTTCTATTTCTGTTATTTTGCCCAAGATCAGTTTTAGAGACTCATGCCTCTACATCTATTTTTAGCTATAGATTCGAATAGAGCATCTCAACATTTTCACTCTTAAATTTTGTCGGAATGAAGTTTGATTCAAGAGTATGATTGTACTCAATGGAAACCTCTTTCTTTATAAATTAATTCCCTAATTTGAAATCTTCTCTCCGGATTTGAAATTATTTTTCTCCAACATTTGTACATACATTTGAATTTGTGACTGTTTCTGTTGTGCTTCTTGTGTTTGTGTCTTCCACTGATAATTTTCTTTATTGCTTAATACTTTTAATGTGTTCGTATGAATATGACCAATTAGTGTACATTTGTTTTGTATTTGTTTTTTTGATTTATGGAATTTTCATTTGTATCATTTCCTTCGAATCCTCCGTAAATGTTTTATTTAGTATTTTATTTACATCTGAAACCCTTGTGTTGTTGGTCCGCAAGAAGTTTTTCCTCAAGAGAATTCAAAAAATATATTGTACATTATTATCTGGTTGAGAAAATATGTAGTTCAAACGCTCTTTCAGTTTGCTAGGTATTCAAAGAAAGATGGAGATAATAAATATTATTGACAATGAATTTCAAAATTTATGAAAAATAAACACACAAAGTTATAAGCAAGTGAGGTTTCTAAAAGATTGCATATACAATTAAGAACTATTTTTGTTGAGAGCACTTTTAATATAATTTAGTCCTTTCGTACTTTGTATCTTATACGGGAACTTTGAAGATTTTGTTACAAAGAATTCAGAGTTCGTGTCGGGTATATAAATGTAGTATAGTTCATAAGATAAATAAGTATTTCTGTTGTTACATTATTTACCTTATTAATTCCGGGCGAGTTACACGTCTATGTTTACTTTAAAAACTAAAATACAGAACTGAATAAATATAAAATAAGTTTCCATTTACATCCAATGCATTATCAAAGAGAGATTCATGCTTAATTCTTCTTTTTATTAAAATTTATGGAAAATAGAGTACAAATATTCATTCCACTGCTTCAGATGTGTTACAGAGAAGCCAAAAATAACTATTCTTTCAGATAGAGAATCCGAGGAAAAACAGTTTTGTCTAGAGTATTTTAAATTTCCTGGATAAAGAATTTGAAATGAAATAAAAAAATCTGGCGGAGATATTAGCATGTAAGAAGAGCTACATCCAATAACAGGAACCAGAATTTTCCATTTCCCTATTTAGAATAAGAGAACTTCTGATAGAAAATTATAATATTAAAAGAAAAATTAAGGAATTGCATTTTTCCTTCACTTCCTAACTACTACGCCACGACACATCCCCACTCCTAGAGTGGAGATCGCTCCTGATCAGTTTGTAATGGAAGTGAGTGGGAATAGGGGCCCTCGGTGGATCTTTAAAAAGAAAAAAAAACTATGAGAGAAAAAGGAGAAGAAATATTTTAAAAGTATTCGAAAAAAATTTAAATGGGTGGAATTGTTCTTAAAAGCATTCTAATACTGGAAAAAGCAATAGTAAGATTGTTGCTGAACTAGCAATGCACAACGTTTTCTTTTTTCTTCTGAGAAACTGCGCCATACGAGAAGGAGAATGGAAGAACTTTAAGCTATCAGTATCAATCTTGCATGCGAAATTTTAACTTCCTAACTTAATGTTTTAGGGTTTTCTTTATATGTATGGTTAATCAACATTTGAACAGTTGTTTACCTATTAATGTCTTTGTTTGTGTGACATTTTTTCAAAAAAATATTCGACGATACATTTAGAAAAATAATAAAAATAAAGATTTTTTTCTTATTCTTTTGCAATTTTTAAGTTGCAAATCTTTAGAATTTGTCGTAATCTTTAGATATTTTATTTGAAACAAGTCGTGAGAGTTACTTATTCGCATTCTTCAATAATATTTTAGCTCTATCCCATATGCATACCTCGAATTGTTCTTAATTCTCAGCATTTATCTTTAAGGAAAAGTTTAAAATTTCCTTTCAAACGAGAGCATATATTTAATGGCGCTATCTGGACGTTAAAATATGTGTCCCAGAAAGGGTGACAGAAAAACATCAGTGCCGTATTAAGAGTGCAATAAACTAGTCTGTAAAAGGCATGTTATCCTATTTTGAGAACATTGTTGATGGAATGACTAGAATGCGGCTTATATTTGTATAAAAAAGAGAACATACATTATCTAATAATTAGTAGAATTATGTCGATTAATTTTGCAATAATTTTAGACATCATTTACTCAAAAAGTTTCAATACAAAGGATATCAAATATGTGTTTTTAAATATTGATACACCTATTATGTGTACTTTGAAAAAGTCAGCTGAAGAAATTTTATATATTTTGTAACAAAATTTGTGTGTCGAAACTTTTATGTGTACATTTTTCAGTAAAATTACCTCTTCATCTAAAAGTCGATTTTCTGCAATAAATATCAAAAAATATCGCTTTAAATTGTTTTTAACTCTTCATATTTGTTCATAATTTAATATAAAAGCTTTATTTTAGCCTAATCATACATTGCAAGTTTATTATGCAACAAAAAAGAATGCGGTAAATTTTGTCCCAAGATTGAAGTAACGTAGCAAGAAGGAGCGCGTGTGCTGACTGATTAAGGGAATACTATAGCATGGGGTGGAGTAAATGACCGCCATGTTGGGAGAGTCCAATTCATGTCGCATCCTCCAAAAAAGGCCCGGTTTTAAAAGGACCAAAAGAAAAAAGTTTCCTCTGGATTAAACAACTAAAGTGCAATTTGCTTAACCTCTGCATTGAATTTGTAATGCATCCAATTGCCACCAGAGGAAGAATCAAAATACATTTTAAAATCCTTAATTCAAACTATTCTGACGCCTTGATTAAAACATCTACCTGAGATTTTAAAAATAGTATATAAACTTATTTTATCGCTTTTCGAAAAAGTTTTCAATTTATTTGTGATATTGTTGTATCTACTATGAAATAAAGTCCTGCAATAGCAATATGACATTTTAATATTTATAGCTTTTAAGTTTAGATTTTTTTTCCTTGACTCATTATTTTGAAAAACGCAGCAGCAAAGAAAAGAGAACATTCTACTGAACAGAAAAACTAAAATAAAGAATAGTATTCTTTGTTGTGTCTTGTGAAGATTATGATCAAATGATTTCCACAAAATTATACTTCTTGTATATGAAATGAAAACAATTTCAATGAAGAAGGTTTTGTTGCTGCATCCGGCAGTCAAATAATTTCACTTATTATACTAGTTTTGATATTCATTTGGTAATAATTATATAGAGATTGATTCCCTTCTTTAGAATGGATGCATATTTAATTTCCTGCATTCACATTTTTAAAAATGGGGATGCCGAAATCATACTTCCCACAACTAATTACCGAGTATAAACAAAAGACTATGCTGTAAAATATATTATATATAATTTTCGCGATTATTAGTTCATTTTTAACGTACTACTTTAGATAATTTACTAATAGTATATTCTATTTTTACACATAGTTTTATATTTATGTAAACAGCGAAGGTATTTAAATCAAATATAGACTTAAAATATTTACTTAAATCATTCATATGATTCAAACATATATAAAATATGAATGTTTTCTCAATACTATTTAACAGAACATGTTTCTTTACATCAAACAATGGAATTAATAATTGCATTTGATATTATTTACCTTGTTTAACTTTTCAACTTTCAAATGAGATATTGAATAATGTATTGTTTATAGTAATGAATTCAGAAATATCATTATTCTCGCTGATAATTTCATTTCACCATATATAAATAAACTTATAAAGTAAAAAATAAATATTTTTATAACCCAAACAATTCCCCATAATCATTTAATAAAACATTGAAAAAGTTCAAATCATATTCTATTTTTTATAGTTTTTCATTTAAAAATATATAAAACGGAATTTAAAAAATTCTTAAATATATCTAAAGGGTGAACATAGTAATAAGATTTTTAACAGTTTTTTGATTTCAAAGAAATTATTATGTGATTCTGAAAACATGTGATACGCTATAATAAAACTTTTTGGTCGTGCTAAGATAAATATGCATATGCAATTTAAAAAATCGAAGTCTATGTTTATTTTAAATTTTTTCTACTTGTTTACTTTGTGTTTGCTTTATATATAACCTCTTTTCACTAAGACTGAACATGCTTATGATTTTACTGATAGTAAAACTAAAATGTGCGGATTTTTTTAAAGAGAATGAATGCATAGCATAAATAAATTTTCAAGTAATTACAATTTTTATTCTACGTATTTCTGAATATAAGACAGAAATTAATCTAATTAACAAATATGTTTGCTAATTCTAGAACTTAGCAAACGTAATAAATTAGCAATTTTACTAGAAATCTTCTAGTACTGAAACAAGAGTAGATTATACATTTTTGAGTTTTATTTTTGAAAAAATATAATTGATTATAAGTGATCCAAACTTGCGTAAATATTTAAATTAGAGAGTAATATAATTTATTTATTTAATGCACAGATTGCTTGTAATTACGTATTATAAATTATGACAAAGAATTAATCTTAAAATTATTAAGTTTAACACTACTTTTTAGAAGCGTATAAAATATATGAATTAAATCCAATATAATATTATTCAACTTTTATTGCAAAAGTTGATTAATTTTTGTTTCTCTATCTGCATATATGGAATTGCAGGTAATGCATGGCAGAAAAAATTCCCAAATATTATTTTGAATCCATTTCCGAATAAAGTCCTTAGCCCTGTAAAAAATGGATTCCTTGTTTTTTTTTCCTATTCCCTCTGAGTTTTCTTTGTTTTTTTATTTTCTTTGAATGATATTGATTTCCATTATTAATTGCCTGCAATTACGCGCGACTTAAACATTGTTTAAATTTAATTATCTAAATTTTATCGTTTTTGTTAAAAGTTTAGGATATTTTTTTTATTTTTTATATTTATTCTAATGTTTCCAGTTAATTGTTTTTAAGCTGCATATATGTGATGCTCTGAGTGAAAAAAAATATCTTAAGAGGAAGTTACCGATAAACCTGATAGTTTTTTTTCTACTGCGAAAATGATCGCAATCTAATCCAGTAAATTAGATTTAAGCAGCCTACCAGAAAGATAATCGTACATTTGCCGAATGGTTGTTGTTTTTCATTGTTATGTTTTGCTCTATCCACCACTTCTATTTTTCACTTTCCCCAAAAGGGGTGAAAAATGTCTTCTTTTTCCGGCGCGCCTTGGTCTCACGGTCGGAAGGATAATCGGAAAACAGTTGCTGACTCGATGTCCCGTCATTTCGCTCGGTTGGCTTGTCATCCTGTACGACGGTAACGTTTGTCTCGCAGCACGCTCAAGCTAAGAGAGTACGTCATGCTAAGGATTCGTGTTGCGCTGCGAAGAATATTTTCCGTTAGAGGACAACATTCTCGGTGGTTAAAATTGTTTTCAAAATCCAGTGAAACCGCTTTGACTTTCAGAGCAAATCAGAATCGGAATTTTACGATGGATGAGTAGCAATTCTAGAGAAAGAATCTATCGCATAAAATATAAATTTTATGTTATATTTAAAACTAGTGTTTTAATTGTTTATGCCTTCAAAGTGAGAGATATTTTAACGATTTTATAGTTTAACGCCTTTTATTTAGTTAATACATTTCATTTTATTAAACTTGTTTAATTTTATGCCCTCTAATATGTTGGTAATTATAATGTTTTATGTTTCTTTTATGTTGTAGACAACAACATAAGGTCCACACTTAACGATGACGTCTTTGGATGGTTTCCTCAATATTAGTTTCTTCTAAGGAAAAGTAAATTCTACATGAGAATAACTGAATGTATGAATAAGTATTTTTTCAAAATATGTAGATAGGTGAATTTGAATGAAAATGGACTCATGCTGTCGATTTCAGCATGTTACAATTTTCTTAGAGCGGCCTCTTCACTTAAGAAGTATGTCTACTTATGATAATGATATATTAAGTCATCTGAACATGCTTTCTAAAAGATGAACAGTTTTAGAAAGAATCTAAATATCCTCTTCACAGTGAATTAAAAATTTTATTGTTTCGTTAACCACTATGCATTTGACTTCAATATATACTTCTTCATGTTTGTTACTATGATTTCTTCATTTGTACAATATCTTCACTCCAACAAAACCTCATTCCTCGTTCGCATAGATGGACTGCTGCAAATGTCTGCAAATGAACTCAACATGAATAGTATAGTTCTTCGAGTCTCAATGCGAATTTAGAAAAATTGTAAATAAATTAATTTAGTGAGATTAGAAATTTTAACTCTTCATTTATTATATTGTGTGCTGTATATTTATCCTATGTATTATTGCACGAAAGGTTTTTAAAAAGTAAGCTATGTTAGTAGCTCAAACAATCCATGATTCCTCGCTTCATTCTGATATGTAGGAATGATAGAGAGGTTCAGTTCAACCAGCAACCCATAATGCCTGGAGCTGGCCTGCTCTTTCTATATCTTAAAGTACTCCATAGGGGACTTTCAAGACTTGTCTTCCTTACCAATGTTTGATGTCGGCTGTGACAGAAATGTGTACTTGTCAGTAAACTCACTGCATTTCCTTTGAATCTACTGTTTGCTTTCCCATATCATGTTTGTACTTGGCTTTGAAAGTAGTGGAAAGGCGGGTAAGTTGGCGAACTTAAGGTTTGGTGATTTTTTCTGATTTTAACCCGAAAGAACGCGCGCCTTCTAAGCGGATTCTCCATTCTAGACGGGCGGGACTCATTGAATGACCGCAAACTGAAATTCAATCCTGCGCTGTTAAAAACACTATATTTATAGTTGAGAAAATAACGCTTTTGACTTTTTAAACATTAAGAATACAGTATCTAACACAAATAAATATACTCCAATATTTTTTTGTGATAAGACTTTTAAAATACGATCTTTTCTTCGTATACAATTAGAGCACAAATTATTAATGTACTCGCTATAGGATTGTTACAATACAAAAATGAATTTAAATACTATTTAATTATAATGAGAAATAATAGAATGTACATACAAATTTTCAGTTACATTTTGTTTTCTTGGAGACACTTGCTACATACGGAAATTAAGTGTTCCTTGCATACAAAATTTGTACACAAATTGCAGTTTCGAGTAATTTTTACGGCTTTATTTATTGGACAAAATTACATCTTCTCTTTGAAACCATTTTTTATTTATAATTGGTGGTTCTTCAACGGCAGGGCAACAATTTTTTTCTATTTACACTCTTAGTTTATGAGCTATAAACGGATTATCCATTCGTTTATTGGCTTAATCACTCACTGATAAGTAAATAAACAATGTATTCCGTCCTCTTCCGATTCCCTATCATGTTAGCTTAAATTTCCATAATCTGAAAAATTTTCTTCTAAAACATCCCCAGGTCCATTGTTTTCATTTTAAAAATCTGAATCTTCATCATTTTCAATTTCAGCAAGAAGTTTACGTAAACGTTCCAACTCTAAAAATAACTTTCTAAACTTTTTCGTATGGAGTCGGCTTCTTGAACAGCAGGTAAATACTTCGATTCGGAAAGGACAGCGACGAAATGACGTTATCAGCAGCTCGAATAACTGTTCTGTGGAACAAACGGTAGGACGAGCGGGGTCATTCCATAACCTTAGGAACTGACAAAACGTGTATTAGGGAACGAAAAATAACGGAAATACATTCTAAATACTCAGAAAAGGCAGAAGGTTGTAAATAACTCGGCTACTGATAAGAAAGGAATGAGCATGTGGCTAGTTTTCTGTGAATTTGAGTGGGGTCAGAAAATGTCCTCCTCGCGTTCTCCCGGGTTAATATTCTTTACAGGAGGGTTATCGTTTCGGCAAAATTCTCTTGCAACTCTGTACTTTAAGATGATATTTTTTTTAAAAAAATTGTTCTTTTCAAGTTTGAGACTCAAAAAGGCCATTTCAGAAAAAAAGAAGTCATTTTCATCATCTCACCCGAAAGTGCCGGTAAAATGACGAATGGTGTCGGTTAAGAAAATAAACTAAAACAACAATTCAACAATATACATTATCGAACAACTATTTAAAATTGTTGAGATCATATCTTGATCATAACAAACTGTAAATAACCAAAAACAAGCATAATCGAACTAAAGAAGCAGAATAAAACAAATGAAACATTCTCAATCGAAATTTTAGATTTAATTTAAGAAATGAAATCAGTTTCAACAATCGTATCGCCATGGATGATTTGTAGCTTGGATTTCTTTCAGCCCGTACAGGCGAAATAGGCCCAGACCTTGCACATAAAATTTTGCAACCACAATCCTAATTTCCCTAGTTCATCTCAGTTGATGAATATTCAATTATAGAGGTCCTCTGGGTAGAGATCATCACCAGAGTTAACGTGAGAAACTTGAAATGAATGAGTAAAGTCTTCAGATTCAGAAGATTGGAAGTCGACCTGTCTCTTAACAACAATGGTGTGTAAAAATTAAGGATCATTTCTTAAAATGCCAGAAACTTAAAATTAATACGAAAACTATGCTTCGAAATCAGTTCTGGAGAATCGTGTTACATTCAATAGATTATCTTACACATTTTACACTGAAGATTCGGTCGGGAGGGCAATTAGAGAGGCGGTCAGAAAGAAGACAGAAAGGGATTTCGACTCGCCTCGTTTCACAAATAACTGATAACGAGATTAAACTTTCATCGATGGTTATGTTTGATGTACATAATATTTACATGCATTTTCGTAAACACAGCGCAAATATTCGGGAAGATAAAAATATTTCTTTAAGAAACCCCAAATTTGTCCGCATGTTTTTTGCTTATAACATGCAGAGTTTTCATTGAAATCATATGAAAGTTGCGGAACACTTGACAATATGTTGCAGAAGTATTGTATTGAAATGTGAAGTATATACGTTGAATATTGTAGAACATATTAGTGTTTGTACTAAATAACTTTTCTACTGAGCATGTGCGACACGCAGCGGAATCTTTCTCTCATAATTTAAAGCCAGATATATAGAGCAACGTTAAAAAAATTCCATTTCAATCTCATTAAAATTCAAGCTGATATCAGCATTTCAGAGAGGTTAATTTCAGTTTCCCTTTGAGAGAATAATTGATGATGGTTCTTGCACAAACTGATATTTTTTTATTTGAATCTTCGAACAGTAACATTGAATATTAGGAACATTGAATAACCTGAATACCCATGTACATTTATAAATTAAATGCATTTTATAAGTTGCATTTCCTGAATAAAATTTGAAGATTCAAGTTTAAAAAATATCAGTTTGTGCAAGAACTCTCATCATTTAGCTTCTCTTAAAGAGAAATTGAAATCCACCTCACTAAAATGTCGATATCCGTCTGTGTTTTAATGAGATTGAACTGGAATATTTTTAAAGTTGCTCTTATATCTCGCTTTGGCGTTATAAAAGAAAAATTACGCTGCGTTTCGTACATGCACAGTGAAAAATTATTTAGTACAAACACTCATATTTTCTCTAATAATCAATGTATTTACTTCAAATTTTAATACAATACTTCTCCAATTTATTTTCAAATGTTCTGCAAATTTCGTATCATTTGAATTAACAATTTGCATGTTATAAGCAAAAAACTTGCGGAGAAATGTAAGATTTTTTAAATAAGCCTTTATACAGGGTTCCCACTTATATCCGTGACAACCTCTTAACTTCTAAACGGTGACAGCTTAGACCATTAAGTTGGTGTCTGGGTATAGTAAAATGGCAATGCGCTACTCGATATTACAACTTACATCGTCATCTATCGGCAAGTTTTGGAATTAGCGGTCCTATCTCATAAACGGTGAAAGATACGAGACAAAAGTCAATTAGAAAGTTGAAGATCACTCCCGATTTATTACGAAAAGATACCTTGAGCACATTAATACTCAAAACATAATGAAAAAAAATGAACATTTGCTTGATTGTGATTTTCAACACTATGGCGTCGTGAAACGCGAGCGAAGCAAGAAAAGACAACCTTACGGACTAAATGCCAGCCTGTGTTGTGGCGCGGGGGAAACGCACGCGATTTGCATTCATAAGGACCAAGGATCTGTCCCCACCGCTTGCGTGTTTTACTGAATGTCTCTACAGACCATGAGAACTTTCTCCTGAACTTGCGAAATCGTCACTCCAAACACACAGCTCAAGTCAAACATGTCTGGTATAAAAATCACATGGATTTCATGTATTATGCAAATGAGGATGGAACGTCATACCTGTTCACCAGAGATTACTACTATGAAAGGGATGTTCTGCTGGGTTGTACGTTAATGCTGAGGGTTATGGCAAAATGTGGCATTAACCAGTATTGCGAGATGTTGTTCATTTACGGTGAATGTGGGCGTAAGGCAAAATCAGCTGCAAGGCTGTGTCGTGAACGTTTTCCTGAAGGCCTGCATTCTACACGGCAGACCATCTTAAAAGTTGTAAAACGTTTAAGAGATCCGGGCTGCGTGAAAAGGCGACCTCGAAATGTAGGACGCAAAGTGCAACTTGAAGATGTGCTAATATCCTCAGAGCAGCATAAAATTTATCAGTAAAAATTGTGGCCTCCCAAAAAGCCATGTTTGGACAACCCTGAACGAATCAGGTGCTCATCCATACCAATTCACATCTGTGCAGGTATTGCTGCCAAGCGATGCTAAGAGACGTTACACGTGGTGCAACTTTGTGATGAATAACTTAGAGGACCACCCAATATTCATAGCAGACATAATATGGACAGATGAGGCATGTTTTTTGCGTAACGGCATGTTTAATAGACAGAACGTTCGCACTTCGTCGCTGGAAAATCCGAGATATGCTGTCGAAGTTCGACATCAACTGCGCTGGTGGATTAATATTTGGTGCGGTATTTTTAATGACAGGCTCATTGAACCAGTATTTAACGAGGGAACATTATCGGGACAACGGTACTTGGAGCTAGCTTCTGCAGAATGTAATAGCCGACTTTGTTGAGAATCTACCGTTGCACCAGCTCCGAAATGTATGGTTGCAACTTGACGGCGCCCCTCCGCATGAGATTTCAAACGTTAAGTTTTACCTAATGAAGACATTCTAGAATCAAGTCATCGGGTATGGTGGTTTCGTAGAGTGGCCCCCGCGCTCAGCTGACTTGACCTTATCTTATGAGGAAACATAAAAGGCCAGGTATATGCGACCCCTCCGCCAACATTGCAGAATCTTAGACGATGCATTACTGATGCTTGTGCCTCCGTAACACCTGCCATGTTACACAATGTAAAGCGATAAATCCAGTCCTAAAGTATATAGTGAGTAAAGGAGAGAATGTTTAGCAATATAAATAAATGATCCAGAAGACAGGGACGTGTTTCAGTTTCTTTCGTCCACCCTTTAGGACATGACAATTTTCGAAATCGTGACCAAACAAATGTTTATTTTTTGCATTCTGATTTGAGTATTAATGTGCTCAAGGTATCTTTTCATACTAAATAGAGAGTGCTCTACAACTTTCTAGTTGACTTTCGTCTCGTATCTTTCACCGTTTAAGAGATTTTACCGCTAATTCCAAAATATGCAGGTACATGGCGTTGTAAGTTGTCTAATCGAGTAGCGCATGGCCTTTTTACTATACCTAGACATCAAATTTTTGGCCTAAGCTGTCACCATTTAGAAGTTAAGGGGGGGGGGGTAACGGATATAAGTGGGAACCCTGTATTTTCCCGAATATTTGTGATGTGTTTACGAAAATGCATTTAAATATTATGTACATCAAACATAAGCATTGGTGAAAGTTTCATCTCGTCATCAACTTTTTGTGGAACGGGATGTGTCGAAATCTCTTTTCGTCTTCATCACTTTCCGCTCGCCCCCTAATTGTTCTCGTGACCGAATATTCATTGTAAAATATCTATGAGAGTGTATTCAATGTCAACACGATTCTCAAGAACTGTTTTCGAATCATAGTTTTCGTATTAATTGCAAGTTTCTCGTATTTTACGAGATGGTCCTAATTTTTTGCACACCAGTGTAGTTTTTTCTTTTTGTAGGACTTTTAGCAGATGTCGCTGCTTTATTCTATCTTCTACTTCATCTTCCTCCCCTTTTTTTAATGAGAAGCGTTGGAGTTCCGGTGAGATGCACGGTGGTAATTTCTTTCTAGGTCTCCTTGAGAATTTCTCCTGCAAGGCAGGAAACAGTGAAAAATATGAAGTCACGCATGCTTTAGGTACAAGGGGATATAACAAGAGATTATCTCCTCCAGGTATAGGTAAATCCGAAGTTGGATCGCCATGGCACCCTCCGCTAGATTCACCATCTTATACGACTGCGAACTTTTTATTTCGAAAAAACATTGTAGTGCATCAGCTCATCAGAAAAAAATGAAATAATATACCATTTCAAGCGTTTTGATTAGCACTTTACGAATATTACATGTATTAAATAAAAATACTTACTAAGTGAACGCTATCCCTTACTAAGCAGTAACTTAACCATGCTGTTCTGTTCAGGTCTACTTGACCCGAAACGTTTTTAATCTTCTTAAAAAAGTGACAGTATAGAAATATTTTATAAATATTTCGTGACTTTGTTAGTGATTTGGGTATACTATTTTTCTCAAACGCATTTTCTATTATTTATATATATATATATATATATATATATATATATATATATATATATATATATATGGAACTTGTATTAACGTATCGTTCGTGTAAATATGACCCGATTCTGTTTTCATTTTAATTGTACATAAAAATTTGCACAATATTTTTTTTAATTCAACAGGAAAGACATGAATAAATTCCTGAAATTCATCTAACGTATTTCGAATAAGCAGACGTGAATGATCAAGGTTAGAGCGAGCGATAGCTTGATCACGTGATTCGATATCTCAAATAAGGTTGAAGGGGGTTTATAGGATCACTTCGACTGTTGTGAGCTGCATAAGAACACAACATACGCACAGGAATATTAATAACTCTTGACACTGTCATTGTTGTAAAGACGTGAAAAAATGAATAATAGCGAATCGAAGATATTTGAGTGACATTGAAATAGTTCAGCTTATGGAAACATCTGATAGCTAATGCAAAGACGTTTCTTGACATTAAAATCATGCAATTGAGGAAAATGAGACTTCTTATTACTTTGAAAATGTTGTTATTTAATCTATTCGTAAGGTGCAGCATATTGAGTCCAAAGATCAAAACATAAACTGGTCATTCTGATTGCCTGGAATTTATAAATGTTATAAAAAGAGCTTCAAACGTAATTATATATTTATCAAGAATAACAATTGAAAAAATTGCGTTTGAAACTGTTTTCAGGTCTGCAATCCAGAAGGATAAATTGAAAAAAGGCAAATATTAAAGGCGAAAAATTATATGAAAAAGAATGGAACGCCATTCATATGAGCACAATGTATAATGATAAGTCATTTAGTAACAGACTTTAAAAAATCCGCAAATGATATTAGAGTACATAGCCAGTAAAAGAGCTGTGGATTCTTTTGAATACATGTACTATTTATGAAAGGAAAAAAATCGCTATCCTATGGTTTTATTTTATAATATGATAGATAGTTCTGCTTATATTGCAATTATTCTCTGGAAATCAATAAATAGCAAATAGAATGAAAACAAATTAACGAAAAGATTGTCTTTAGAATTAGTCAATTATTAATTGCTTCATAAATTCAAGAACATCACAAATTGCATCTCTCCAGAAATAAAGTCATGAAATATAGTCAAAAGACTACAGGATAAAAGGCAAAACGGATTTATCATTAACAACCGTCGTTCATTTACATTTGAGTATTAAACTTGCTCAAACTTGTTCGATGCAGGTTCCGTCAATAAAGCAATGACAATAAAACAAATATATTGTGTAAGAATTGTAAAAAGCATATCTGCAAGCAACATGCATCATATTTTTTTCTAAATTGTGAATAAAAGGTGGTAAGATTTAAAAAATTCTAATTATTATTTTATTTTAGTATATACTATGATGATGCAAAATCGGGGCTGTTATCTAGCGTATTTTTTTTAAATAGAATTCTTCATCTTATCCTCATAGTCATCTCACTCGACTTTCCCCTACTTAGTAGTAATTGGTTGGTGGCATATGACACATGTAGGAATGGCATAAGACACTTGAAAGGAACGCCACGTTTCAAGAAATGATTCATAACAGTCCGAGATATAATTACAGAAATTATTATATTTAAAATTCGTTTCGTCGATGTAATTTCTACGATTACGAATATACTCTAACTCTTTTGTTCTCTTTTGATAATCTCATGAAGCCGATCAGAAAGAGTTATTCATGCATGATTACCTTTCTGAACCTGATAGGTACTCTCAACAATCTGACCGTTTCCAGACATCCAATCTTTCTCTTTGGAAATTATTCAATCTCATATTATCTAGCTTCTGTTACCTTCGTGTCATTCCAAATGCCTTTAGCCAATATTCACATAAATGTATAGCGTATTATCATTTCATATGCCCAATTACCAGCTTAGCATGCGTGGTAATCTATTCCACATGTACCCTGATGATACGGATTTGAGTAAATGCTTGTTAAACTGAAATCTAAACAAGATTGTTAAAGACGATAAAGTTATAAAATTTATTTTCCGTTTTTGTAAATGAAATGTTAGCAGGATATGAGACCGCTAGATTTGTCCTGGAAATAATAAACATGTGCATTATTTATAAATCATAAACTTCATTTTTTTTCTGAATTACGCTTTGAAAATTGAACACAGTTTGATACTCTAAAACTGGATTGATAAATGCGTCGGGACTTCATATCTTTACAAATGCATAATGATGAATAATATGCTTTGAAAAGTGCTCAAAATACATATCCCTACATTCAGTGTAGTTGATATTTAAAGAGAAATATTTCAGAACGCATCTCTATTACATTCAACGATATTATTATACTAGGAATTTTGTTAACGGTTTCACCAGAAGACCCTAGGGATGTTCAACTCAGTCAAATATCCGACAATAAATCTTTCATTTGAAAGTAATATATATCACTTTTGCTTCCAGCGGAGTTTTCATGGAGTAGGAAAGGAAATTACTAGTCAAGTCTTAAAAATTTATTTCAATATAACTTTCTAAGAAATATTTATTAATATGTTTATCTGAATTTTGATCATATACTTAGCTGTTTCTACCCCTTGAAGTAAATTAATAGCGTTGTCAACAAGCAATTAAATTGGTTCATAACCCTTTAATAACTATTTCAAGAAAATCTGTCTTTCTTCAATAACTTTCCTTGTTATAGGTATGAACAATTTTTCAAGACAACAAGATTTTTCTCTTGCAAGCCTTTCTCAATGAAAAAACCCTTAACATCATTTTTGAAAAAATAAAATGTCGTAAGATAAATTTGGAAAACAATTTAAAAATAAATCATTAATCAATGACAGATAATAAGAAAATCAACTAGACACGAGTATATCATGTTAAGCGGCAAATTCGAAATAAAATGAAATAAATGAAAACTTGAAGCATTAATTAAGGACAAAAATTTAGAAATTCAATTAAAAAGAGATATTCAGGTTAATTTAACAAAATAATCAACATGAACTGGTTTATTTCTTACAAGTATTGGAGATTTATTGAAATGATAGTGCCATGAAAATTTGCTCTCCATAGGCACATATGACACTTTTATATGCTTATATGACAAATAAAACAGAATTTAAACATATATCTTTCTTATTTCGAGGAATTGTGATATTAGTATGTTTAATCGTGAGTGTTTTACCACGATCCTTATTTACTTTAACAATTAAAATATTATTTCATTTTGAAATATATCTAATGTGAGATCTTTCTTTATAAAAATAATAATATACATAATTCATAAATATAATTGACTAAGAGGATGTAATATCTATAATTCAATTGAGATTAATATTTTAATTCGTAAAATACGACATTTTCTTAATGAGCTTGTTTCATATTTTATTTTAAAAAATAGCAAAGAAAACCAACTTTTTATTATGTCAAATTTGGATCTGAGTTGATAGAAGAGGAATTTATTCCTTAAACGCGCTATACAAATTTTAGGCTTCATTTTGTAGCCTTTCTCATTTCCAAAATTATGAATTAATTTTCCTCTGCATAGAATACACTTTTTTCTATCATATTCTGAAATTTATATACAGAGGAACATGCATATTTATGTATGTATTTCTACTAGATTTTTCTTATGAGGGTAAATAAATTCTAATGTGAAAAAATGAGTATTAGAAACAAATCAAACTGTTCTATTAACATTAAGGGAATTCTGGAAGCTACAATTGCGTAACATTTACGTTAAGCAGGAAAAACATGAACCTTTAAGTGTTGATAATATAACATTTTCTTGAAATTAAGAAAGAATTATCCACAAAGTATAACTTTGAATAACAAATAAATAAGTAGATATAAAAACAACTTATTCTTTAAGACTATGAGTTCCATCTTGAATGCACACTTTACCATGGTTATTTAAAAACTGGTAGGCCGATGTGGGTTTTAACAGCGAATTGCGCGGTGTAGTCGGGATGGATTTACGATGTTTTCCTGATTCTCATCCAAGAGAAACATAAATGTGAATCAACGCCTCATGAAAGACAACCTGCCCTATTTACAGTAGTTAAGTCAGACTTTTACCTGAGGAAGTAGTACGTAGGAGTTCTCGGACAGTTTGATCAGTAGAAGGCTGCTATACTTCTGCTTTTTCATGAGTTCTTGGCTCATGGACTTGGCCAGTTATACTACATCAAGAGATATTAGTCAACAACAACAACAAAGTGTGAATATTGAGCAAGATTTTGAAGAGGAAATAAGTTAAAAAATATATGAATCGATTGATGCTAAAAGGGGACATCTGCATCCTCGGCGAAAATTACATTTTTTTTGTTCGCTTTTAATTTGATGATGGTAAAGGCATCTTTGGTGTGAAAATGGAGCTACTGCGATTTACAGCCACGGTTTAGTACAGCATCAAAGTTTCCATATTATGTTAGAAGAAGGCTTCTTCGCAGAAGAGCCCTTTTAACATCAATATAGCAATTATCAGCTAGTCGTCAGAAGTCCTCTTTTAACATTAATCGATTCAATGTGTCATTATTTTGACAATGGAAACCTTTATGAAATATATGCGAAATACATATTTACTTTATTTAATTTCTTGTAATTTCATAATATCGTAATTCTTAAAAATTTATAATTATTCATTAGCGATGTTTATTTTTAAACTTTAAAGACAAAGAAAGCAACTGAAATTTGATCTTCTAGCCGGAAAGAATGATGGCATGATAATGTTAAAAAGCATTCTATAATTTTTTATAAACTTTCGTATTTAAAACACTATACCACAACAGTTTCTAAATCAAATTTACAAGCTCATACAAAGTATTTTAAAATGTGACATACTTTCATCAAATTTGAAGCAAAAGTACCCAAGCAAATTATAAAAATTAAATAATTTTGAAATGAATGTTTTGTATTTTTGTTATTAAATATTATACTGTGTAAAGATGATTTCACTTTTAAACAGGCTAATGGACATTTCAGTAAAGAATGACTGTGGTAAAAATCTATCGCATCAGCTGTTCAATAATAAATTTGGTATTATAATTTGGTCTATAATAATTTTTGGTTCAAAATTTCGTATTACTGAAAAGATAAATATAAGATGGCGTAAAAATGTTTTTGTGTGGTATTGTGCTCCGAAGTTTTATATGAAAAACTTCAAAAATTCGACTAATTTTGAATTATTTCAAAAATGAATTAAATTCTGAAAAACCATTTCCTAGTAAACATATGCCAAATATGGGAGGTATAGGTTTAACGGACTGCTCTGAGGAACATTTTGCAAAACGGCATTTACGGCATACCTGCCTAAAAATTATCACATTTAAACGACAATAATAAGATAAAAAAATTGATTACTCGGGAATTTCAAAACACAATTCTTTTAGAATATCTATTTGGAAGCTAGAATAAGAAATTCAGCGCTGGCATCCTTTATCTTCTAACTAAATGAAATAACACATTTAAATTTTTTTCCGTTCGTTTTTTTATATTTCAGAATCAGTAAATGAATTTATAAATGATCTAAGACATGCACAATAAACAAGCATATGTTAAGTATAAGCAGAAGAGTAGCCCTTCAATTATTATTGTGTTTCTTTGGTTTGAAATAGATTTGCAGATGTAGATGCTTGGAACTTTGAAATTAAGTAAGAAATTATGTAATTTAAAATTTTTCGTGCATGTTCAAAAATAATTATTTATTAGACTCTATAAGTATTAATAGATATTAAATTGACATAAGGAAATTTATTTAATTTTTTCTAAAAAAGATTTATGAAAATTGAATTTTAACATTCTGAGTCTGTCTATGTCTTAGTATAATTCAGCATGAACAAAACAAAATACTAATTAAAGTCTCTTAAAAATATTCTGATTAATTGTAACTATTTCCTGAATACCTTGTTATTTGATCATAATAAATTAATTTGCACCATCAATTTATTTCTTTAACTTGAAATTAAATCATTATTTCATACTTCACCTCAATTTAAGTAAACATACCGTCTTTAATAATTTGTATTATTACATTAGAGATTGTTCCATAAGCATTGGTTTATATAATAATAAAGAATAATTGCAAATAAATTTGGTATTATTTGCAAAAGGATTATTACTTTGTGTTATTATGTTTTGATACTTACCTACTGAACTGCCATAAAGTCTATTGGATGGGGTAGCTAGGATTATATTAAAACGTTAAAGCACGGTAGAAGCGCAATGATAAAATTTTAATTAATATATATATATATCAATTTTTTAAACAATTATTGGTACTGAAATATATAACACATAATGATAAGCAATTCTAGCAATACTAATATAATCACCTACCTTTGCAGACCTGTAAACCCTAGCTACTAAATTAAATCACTTTACATACAGTGGTAATACTATGAATGTTGTGATATCAAATTTTAGAAATTGGAACTAAATCAGGTTGTTAAATTTAAATACTTTTTATTAATAAATGATTATTTTAAGTATTACTGCCATGATATGAATAAATAGTATTTTGGATGCACTTATTCAATATAAAAATACAAATGATAAATGTAGCTACACATCAAAAACAACAAGCGCTGCAGGCTCGCTATAAAAAAAATACAAAAAACACAAATACTTAAATCCAAGAAACATCTTTTTTGCTTCTAAAAAAAATTTGATATATGTTGACAATGCCAAGGCACACTTTGTTCGTGAAAACTTATTTAACACACATAATGAATAATGCCGTATTCACACTAGCATAGCGTCAACACATAATACAGACTTACTTTCAAAATTTATTTTTGGCATAAACGTTTTCGATGAAATCAAACATTGAAGATCGCTTTTTTCATTCACATTCGACAAACCTTTTTGCTATTTATAGGTGATACAACTGTGTAGTAGAAGTCCACGACTTCCTTCATTTTCATAATTATCACGACAAAGAAAACTGCGAGGAACAGGCCGTTCACTTATTATTGTATTGCTGTGCGTGGCAGTTCGAATAGATCCATCCAATAACTGAGATCGGATAAACACAGTTTTTGTTTCAAAGTTCATTCAATCTACACACTGTTGAAAAGGATTATATCCACAGCCCAAACTTTGAGTAATTATTACGAAGAGCTGAAATGGAATTCGACAGCCATTATTCGAAATGCGAACACAAACCGCTGCAGTTCAATCTCGTTCCGATTAACAGGCTCGATATTCAATCATATTCTTTTAACTGGCAGAAGGACATGGAAAGAATTCTTGATGGTCACCTTCTTCGCCATTTTACGGGAACCAACAGTATAAAAAAAGCAGGGGCAACGGCCTCCAGGAGCCCGCAGGTGAAAAAACACACCTCCTTACTGTACCGTACTACAATTCAAAATTAACACAAAGGAATACGCTTCCAGTGAAAATGCCAAAACCTAATAACGCCAAAAACCTACGCGAACCAAGATGTCGAGAAAATAGTCCCGTTGAAAAATTTGAATTTAAGAATTAATAAAGTTGAAACCTTAATGGACACAACAACAAAAGTTAAGACAAATACTATTTAAATCGAATACAAAGAAAATAATTAAGAAAAATTTAGAAATTAAATGAAACGGCTGAAAATTATCGTTTGAATTTCAAAAATTTTCAAAGTTGCCACATGCGATGAAAGGAACTTTGGTGGAGAAGAATTAAATTAATTAAAAATACTGACAAAACCGAAAAAAGATGTCGATGCAATTTTTGCAATCTAACAAAGTCAAATTGCTAATTTTGCAGTTCATTATAAACTCATATATCCTCTTTTAATTCAGCAAGCTTGATCAGTTTGTGATATATAAATTTTCGTTTCTTTCGAAAAATATCCTCTGATGAGCCAATTATAGTCACTACCACTGCCTCTAATGGTATAACTATGTGACTTGAAATGTACTGAAAACGAAAAGTAATGAAATATGATTATTAATTCATCTAATGCGACAACCAGCAAAAATTCATTTAGAAAAGAAAAAAATTAAAAAATCAGGTTCAAATGGCTTCCAGAAACATCTACTAAAGAGGGGGGAGCTTTGTAGTTCCGGTAGTGGCCACCATATACTACTACAAGTCAAGAAGAAAGTGTGTTAGGCGAAATTAGGAACGTGGGCGAAATTTGGGCCCCCTACTAATGGCCTAATTAAAAATATTTCAGGCTTCCGACAGGATTAATTGTTGTTCAAAACAATTTTAAAATATATTGAGGAAGAGCACTACCGAAAATAATCGTTTTTAGAAATTATCATTTTAATGTATTAAATACATGAAATTATGAAATGCATGTCATAAAGTACGAGTATATTATATTAAACTATTTGATATAAGTTTCTGTTTTTTTTCAATTTTTAAAAAAAGTACATAATTATCTATGCCTTTTGAAAAATTCTATGTCAAAAATGACAAAATAATATTCACCCTTATTAACAGCAAAAATGATTTCATGAAAAAAAGAATTGTCGACTGTAAAAAAATGAAAATAATATTATGTTTCTAACTGAATAAGAAAGTGAATAAAGTATATACATTATAAATGTCAATTTATTTGACATTTCATGAATTCACCCTTTTTAGCATCTTGATTATAGCAAGAATATAAGTATCATTTTACAGATTGGAGTGACGCATTTCATTTTAAACAAATGTCGCTCTCAGCAGTATTATAATATTAGAAAAAATATTGACACATTCATTCGTCACATGACTTAAAATAAATTACATGCAACTATTTATTTATTAGTAAAGGAACACAGTGAATAAATTCATTATAAATGAAATATTTATTGGCCTAAAAATGCCGAATACAGTTTACAAAAAATTGAAAAAGGACTTGAAGAAACTTGAATTCAAACCCATTACCTCGTTAAAGCAACGCGAATGGCAGTAAATTGGTTGTTTCAGCGTAACAAATAAGAGCTATAAAATATCGGCAGGGATTACCTGCACTAGGGGAACAGCCAATCGGTATCGACTCCTAGTTTTGACTCGAGAGTCTTTTCAAGGAAAAAGGTTCAACGCTTCAATGAACTGTTACCTTCAAGATATCACTTTCAGGGCCAGCGGGTTCTTTCGTTTTATTTATTGCTTGTTACTTCTGAAAAAACTTCAGGAAATTGGGGAAAAAGCTAGTTAGGTTAAAGAAAGCTTCGGTGCGTAAGAAACTTAAAAGAAAACTAAGGGACGGGATATGGACGCCCATGTGGTTTAGTTTCTAAGTGAGATGAATTAAACATTATTCGGTTTGTCGAGAATCCTTGTAATAGCCTTTTTCAGAAATGGAGAAAGAGTCTTATCTTCATCTTGACTTATTTCCAAAGGAAAATTCAGTCAGCTATCAAGAATTTTTCCCTTTTCTCATCCTGATGGTTTATCCTACGCATGTCAGAAGATGCTTCTTTTTGTATACGTAAAGAAGGTGGTAAAAATCAAAAAGAAATGTTTTAAAATTTTGAATTATCTCGTTCCCTTTCGGTATATAAGACAATATATTGTTTTGAATTTTGGAAAAAATAGATAACATTTTATGAATTTCATTATTGTGAAGAAGAAAAGTTTATGAATATAAGCTGTTTATTAGAGTGTTTCCGTTAAAGTAATGAAGTATTTTCTTTGTATTCTAAAGTATCTAAGTTTCAATTGGATATCAGCACTTCATTCTATCCTAACTATAAACAATAACATTTTTCTTTCGAATTTATTTTATATTATTTTACTTATATCCATAAAATATACTTCTGAATTAATTTAAGGAGAAGACAAATGCAATTTATTTAAAAATATAGCCTACAGATAATTTAAATCTGCTTGAATTTAAAAATGCGCCTAAATTATACGTAAAGCATCATCTCGACACAGTACAGTATTTTAACATTCTGAAAAACGCTATTCTCATTGAGTGACACTATTTTTATATTTACGCAATTTTTGTACAGAAATTTCCTTAACTTTTAGATAATAAAAATGATGAATATTAAATAATAATAATTGTTCTCTTGATGTTTATATCTTGCCCTCATACTTGTCTTATTATTTTTTACAATTATGTTTGAGAACTATACTAATTTAATGTTTATAAGATTTTGGTTATTATAAGTTCAACATTTCACAATGCCTTATGAATATTTAAGAACGACATATAAAGGACAATATACTCTTATTTGCAATTTTAATGAAAAATATGTGTGCAAACATGAAAAATATTCTTTTTTCAGACAACACAAATCTACGCCAATTTAAAAGAAATCTCAAAAATAGCAATAAATTCTTCAAAAAGCAATCATCCGATAAGAAAATTCAATATATTGTAGAAAACTTTTAGTAATTCTAATACTTGAAATATTCAGGTTGTCTTACTGCAAGCTGATTCCATTCCATTACCTAAAAGGGGCGACTCAGCTCAATTTCTGTAGTGTCATTTGATGACCAATCAAGCTACGGATGTTTCATCGAGATTGCCTCATTCTTAAAGAGCATTAAAGCTTCACATGTGGAGATAAGTTCGCAGGTTTCGTTATGATAAGGAAATAAGAAATTTAAAATACCTAATTTGTCGGAGATGATTTCCAGCATCATCTGCTAAAAGAATTTTGATGCAGGAACGTAGGACACTAGACGGTTATAAGCAGTTTGAATCAATTTGATCCTTTGATTCCTAAGACCACTGGAATTCAGGGAAGACTACTGGAACGCTTGAGCGTTTCCTGCAGAGATAAGAGAGTCCCCCCGTCAAAAACCGCAATGACAGACTGTAATCTTAATCTGTTGATATACAAAACAGGAATTTGCTTAGCTGATTACAGCTAGTGAGTTTTATTAGTGTTCGGTTGAAATGAGAGTTCTAAGACAACCGCCATGTACCCATTAGCATTCAAGCACACTTAACGAGATGGGTGGAAAATTTGCAGAGATGTTTAGGAACTTTGGGCGCTCATCGGCCTTTGATGAACAGACGTATGAGACTTTTCAGTTTTGAAAGAGTCAATCAAGTCAATTTTATCCCACTCACCAACTCAGTTTCATATAGGAATAGAATCACCCAAGATTGTATACAACCTTAAAAAATACACATAATTTAGGTAGATTAATTTCTGGACTTCAATATGCGCGAAAACCTTCAGAAAGATGTGTTTTTCTTCTTCATCGTCCTCTTTGTCATCGCCATGCAATTTAGGAACAACAGTGCTTCCTATATGCGGTGCATTATTCCTCGTAGTGGGCACAATATACATGAAGTGTATTATTTTTCCTGTATCATATAGACATGAAATTTGCGAGTTTTATGATTGTACAATTTCAAGGTGACATTTCTTGTAATTTGTTTTCACAGTCATTTATTCCGCACTGTGTGAACATAAACCAAAATATAGCCGTTTTTCGCTACAGATATATTTATGATTTTATCTTTACATTGTAGAATCTTGTAAACAATAATATTTTAAAAGCAAGGAAAATAGAAAATATGTTGAATTTTATATTTTTTTCATAAAATAATTAGCTTTTATTTCTATCTCAAATTGGCATAAGAAATATTTTTCAAAAAGAAAGACCCTTTATTTTAAAGCTTTTAATTGCAACTTTTACTGTTAATATAAATAACTCCATTTTCCAAATGACACGAACAAAACTCCAAACGACACAACCAAAACTCCAAATGACAGAACCTTGCTCTTAAATAAAGAGTTCTATAAAGGAGGAACTATGTAAAGTTCAATTATATTTTTATCAGCGAACAGAATTCAATTTTCAGAAATTTATCATCAAAACCATGATTAAAGTTGTTGGTATAACTAATGCTAACTTAATATGAGTTTTTAAAATTTTCTATGTTTTATGAAAAGGTAAAAAAAAATCAGGTAAAATCTTTAGTCAGAACGCAAGCAAATTTAATACATCCGAATTTTTATACTCTGGTGAACTCCAAAAATTCTTACTCAAATAATAGATTATTTTACAAGCGCTTCAGATATTTAACAACACATAGTGTAAATAATTCTGTATTTACATGTTCCAGGGACAGGACACTTCTTGGAGGCTGGCTATTGTAAATAGCTATTGCTATACATCAGTTGTGCAAGTTGTTCAAATATATTTGCAACGAAGATTGTCATTTTTATGCAACGGTATAATAGCGTAACCCGTCAAACTGAGTGGGATAAGTAAGACGTTACCCTATGTATGTGGTTTAAACTAATTCTAACTAATTTCATAAACGGTAAATAATTCACAATATTTTCTTAAAATAAATTTTAGTTATAAAATACCACTGAAACTATTAAGCAATTAAGGAAGCAAGCCCAATACTGTTCTTGAAATATCTCAAAGAATTAGGCAGTAGCGATAATTGATTAATGCGTGCTAAAATTCATAAAGGAAACGTGAACAAAAACTTTAACTAATTGCACCAACAAGAGAGAAGAGAAAATTTTCTTACTTAGAAAATAAGGAATAATTAGTATTTTCGAACGATTAATTATGTGTAAGAAGTATCAGGACCGGTGTAGTTACATGTATTTAGAAGAGTGTACAAACTTCTAAAAGCAACCCGTTTCTAAAAGAACATCAAGAAATTAATTGTTGGTTGGGATTCTTAAAGAGTTTTCTCCTAACTCTTTGAGGAAAGGCACATGCATTTCTTTTTCCAATGATACAGTTTCTTTTTAAATAGAATATTATGAAGATTTGCTAGTCAGCAGGGATAAAACCTGTTATAATACTAACTATTATATCATTAATTTTGTTGAATATTAACTATAGTTATCATATTATTTCACAAATATAAATTTAAGGAGATATTTTATGTTGCTTATCAGTAAGATGATGAATATTTTCATATTTTAATTTCTATAAAAGATATATTCTTAAAAATAATCAGAAATATCAATATTGTATGGAAGCCAACATAAACTTATGAATAAGAAAGTGAGGTTTTACTTGTTATAAAATCTAAATCCACGATTGTGTTCGAATATTGTTTTTTCTGTTTGCCCTTTCTGTAAAAAATCAATAAATTTATTTTTCAATTAACGAGGAATGCTGACAGCAGTTAAGAGTCATATGAAATGAAATTAAAATATTAATCATTAGGTAAATGATTCAGTTCAGTTGTCATAAAAGTAATATATTTAAAATAATATAAATAGTGCTTTGTGTTGTTAAAATTACAATAAAACAGAAACTAATAAAAATACTCTTTTCAGATGATAGCATCCTATCATAGGTCCATTAAAATATTCAAATCTCTATTTATGCAAAGAGAGCTCACTTTTGAAAACATCGTCATTTAATAAAATTATTTATACATTCGAATCATTATACATTCATTCAGTTAAAAAAATTTAACATTATACTCAGTTTCAAATTAGGGTTGGAAACATTTTAAAAAATCGAAGGAATTATGCACATAGAGCAATGGATAATTACCAAACATATGAAATCAATTAGTTAATTATTTCAATTAAAAATTATCAATCAACTAAAATCATTTCTTCTTAAATTTAAATACATGTTTGTTGCGTCTGCAATTATCTCAGATTGCTAATAATTAATATAAAATTTATTTTCGAGACATCGAGAGATGCGTCTTTGATGCTTCAACAGTTTATTGTAAATTTAATCTGCTTCATTGTTTTTCACAGCATTGAAATTTAAATTGGTCTACATGAAATTATACTTTTTTATGTGATAAAGAGTTTTTGGACACCTAAAATTATCTGACATAAATATTGAGCAGTGTCTTCATTAGTAATATTCCCAGAGAGGTATTTATCTCGAATAATTTCCAGAAGAAAATAGCTTTGTTTAAAGTAAAGTTAATACACTATTATCAAGCAAGTAATATTTGTAATAGCTTTATTTAGCATTTGATACGAGTCTCCTTAAATAAAATAAGCAGTAATGTTTTTCACTGGTACCCATGTAACAAACTAATCTTGATGATTATAATAAAATATATATGACTTCAGGAAAACTTTGAAATCTTATTTTATATCCATGAACACTTTAGGAAGTAATTTCATAGGAAATTATAATAATAATAAAATCCATCTCTGCAATTATATTAGAATGAATAGAATAAAGGAAAAATGATAAAAAATGAGTAGTAGTGTTGTTGGACATAAACACAGAGTCAAAAATTGGAACATACTGAAAGTTCAAAAAAATACAAAAACATCATGATTATGAATAATATATACCCTATTTGAGTATCGATATTCGAGAAAATATTGAAATTTAAGACGTTTTTCAATGTACCTACCAATGAAGACACATTTTCAATGTACCTACCAGCATAATGGACTGATTCTGCCTCGAAATTTAAGATCTCTGAAAATATTCATTGAAAGGTTAGCTGAATCCAAGGTACAGGGTCTCCACCAAAGTATTAAAAGAATTTGAGAAAGGGATAGAAAGAAAATGTTGACGGATATTAAAACCTTTCTTACAGAATATTAAAGAGTGACGTCAGCAATTTCTTTGTTATAGATTTTATTTCAGTAGTACACATTTTCCGCAACAGGAGGCGCTCCGCTTCCGGTTAATACTTTTCAGTCCTCTTAATACTCATGTAAATTATGTCACAATGCTAGCTCATTGCCTCAGTAGAAGTACAAAAATAACTACGGCATTCTCCAAATACGTTATTGAGATGGCTTCCCATTCATCACTGACAATCAGCACCAAGTTCTCCAACATGGTAGGAATTTGTTGGTACGCTGCTTCCTTCAGGTTGCCCAATAGAAAAAATCGCTTGAATTGAGAGCCAGCAGGGGTCAATCAATACCCAAGTCCGTTTCATTGGAGTAGCCCATTGTAATGACGCGTTCATCAAAATTTTCCCCCAGGAAAGTGAAAACGTCTCTACAATGGCGAATCTCTAATACATTTACACTGCGTGGACTCATTGGCCTCCATGCTTGTCTCAGATAATTTTAAAGGTGCTGCAGCGACATCTGCAGGTGAAAATTTGTACTACCCAAATAAAAACAAACGGAAAAATCCTGACATATCACATTTGTTTTACGCAAGATTGACTGTAATGCCGGTGCCGTTTTTGTTGTTCTTGTTGTCAGATTCAGAAACCGCCACGCCTTTTTAGGATGCCTTGTATTTTCACAGCACTTCGTGTTCTGAGCAAAGCTTTTATGTTTGCTTTCAGGTAAGGAACAACACACCGGCGCTGAATACTATTTCTGATGTCAGATAATGGTTATGGACATATCAGCTTTTTTATAAGCTTACTAGCCGTTGCACCCAAGACTCCACTCGCTATTATCTGACTAATACTTACTGATAATACCTAATTAATTACTACTTTAAAAAGTTCAGAAAGAACAACACTTTTGGTTGTATTTTTGGAGCATATATGCAAAGATTGTTTGGAGTCCTCCTTCCATGGCAGGAACAAACATGATAACGGCATATTTGTTTGACATAATACACTCATCCCAAATGATAGGTTTACAATTTGTTGGACAATCGTCTTAGCAGACTTTTTGGTTATATTGCATATAGGATTTTCAGTGTGAGCTGAGACCAGCGGTAACTGTAACGGAGAGTGTGCTGTGCTGTCACCATCCAAATGCCTGATAGCTATTCTTGATGGAGCAACGGCAAGAGCTATATGAAGTTAAATTGAAATTCAGTAAAGATCAAATTAATTTAAAAAATGTTATTTCAATTTTAACATAATAATGTTACAACTACCATTTTTCAAAAAACAAAATTAGAGCTGATTTCAAAAAGATTTGTTTCAGATAGG
Source organism: Araneus ventricosus (assembly GCA_013235015.1). Lineage (NCBI taxonomy): Eukaryota > Metazoa > Arthropoda > Arachnida > Araneae > Araneidae > Araneus > Araneus ventricosus. The sequence goes on along the minus strand of BGPR01000003.1, from coordinate 3,840,395 downwards.
AAACGCATTTTTACGGTTGTCTAGTTGGTAGTAAATTATTGAAAATCTCCCATTTTGAGAGCCAATATCTGAGGAAATATTAAAGCTAGAAGAAAAAAAAAAGCATGTGTTTGTAGGAAATTTTACGCTCTTTAATTTGTAAATTCACATGTATTGGGAAAACGGAGTGTTTTTTTGTGGCATTCATAAGAAAACTAAACAAAAGAAACCATTAAACGCTCATCGGCTTCTGAAGATCGGTAGACATTCTGTACGGAATTTTCTCTCTGTAGCAAATTTAGAACGCCGTAACGCCGCAACGCCGCGCTATCTATCTGAAAAAAAAATCTTTTTTTTTCTGTTCTCACATTTTAAAAAAATCCGTAGGAATGACATTATTAGGGTTTGTTTATTAATTTTTTAAATGTGTCCCACAATTCTTGGACACCCTGTATTTCAGTGAGTTGTAAAACCATTATCAATTTTTTTAGTTATATTACTCTGTATTTCTCTTTTCTCATTTAATCTTCTCATAAGAGTAGAGAATAAAGACACAGCTTCTATTGTTTTTGAAAGATATCCTGGCATATGAAGAAGTATACAGAAATCAGTTAAATATTTTTACAGGGCTTGAAGCAAATAATAATAATAATAATAATTTTAGAAATACTTTATGTACGTAGCATGTTAACAACGGGGAAATCCTTTTTAAAATATTTTACACATACATTAAAATACGAAATACCATTGCACACAAAAGATTGCATCTTAAATCTGAAATTTAAATAAATTGGGATTATCATTTCATTATTTCTAAGGCGATAAACAGTTGTCAAATGTTATTAGGATATTAAGTTTGTATATTTTTGAGAATCATTTTTGTATATTACATAAAATGCAATCTTTACCTAAAAGTTCGTTTTAATAAAAACACAGTATGATAACGGAAGTTAAGAATTGCAATTGCATGCAAATTTCATACCTTTTCAAATAAATACTACTGTCGACTTCCAAAACAGTTAAAAATAAACATTCTTTGGTGTAATGTAGTTGATATTTAAACATAGACATTTTAGAGCATGTCTATTTATATCCACCGTTCTTATTATATTGTGAATAGCGACTTTTAGAGTAGAGTATAAAGACACAGCTTCTATTGTTTTTGAAAGGTATCCTGGCATATGAAGAAGTATACAGAAATCACTGAAATATTTTTACAGGGCTTGAAGCAAATAATAATAATAATAATAATTTTATAAATACTTTATATACGTAGCATGTTAACAACGGGAAAATCCTTTTTAAAATATTTTATGCATGAATTCAAATACGAAATACCATTGCACACAAAATCTGAAATTTAAATAAATTGGGATTATTATTTCATTATTTCTAAAGCGATAAGCACTTGTCAAATGTTATTAGGATATTTAGTTTATATATTTTTGAAAATCATTTTTGTATATTACATAAAATGCAATCTTTACCTACACCTAAAAGTTCGTTTTAATAAAATCACAGTATGATAACGGGAGTTAAGAATTGTAATTGCATGCAAATTTCATAACTTTCAAATAAATATTACTGTCGACTTTCAAAACAGTTAAAAATAAACATTCTTTCGTGTAGTGTAGTTGATATTTAAACATAGACATTTTAGAGCATGTCTATTCATATCCACCGTTCTTATTATACTGTGAATAGCGACTCGTCTTCGCCAGAAGAGCCTGCGGGTCTTTGTCAAAATCAAACATCTGATAATAACTGTTTCATTTGAAATTTATATTTATATGTTTCACTCCTTGCTGAGTAGTCATATTATTGATCAAGGAGAACGCTTGTCGAAGTCTAACAATCATATCTGTATAAAAATAGTTTTAAAGAATAATTCGTAAAAGCATGTGTCTGCATTTTGATCGTTCGTTTGGTAATTAATTAAATAAATAAAACCTTAACAATACATTACTACCGTTAAGAAAATTCCCAAATTTTTTAAATAATTTTAAAATGTAAATGAATTATGATATATCCAGCAGAACTAGTGAAATGTGTTATATGAATGACAATTGAAAACGTATTTCATCCCGTTGCAATACGTACAGCGAATGCGATTAGTAAGAGAGTAAAGACATGAAAACTTCCGATTGCGGGGAAGGATAAATCAGGGGTTTTACATCATGATAAAGTGTCCGTTCAGTGCGTCTTCTGATGCCAAATTACCTGCAAAAAAATTACATTCTAGTACATCTACAATCAGCGAATTCTCTCACTTTCGCTGATAGATTTTATTCTCGAATGAAGAATTTTCTTAAAGGGCAATAATTCTCAAGTTCCAATGAAGTGCAGTGGCGAAGGCTCTAGAGATTGTGTAAAAAGAACGCTTGAATTCGGCATTTGTATCTCTGTAAGATAGATGACAAAATTACATATTTACTTCGAAGGAAGCATCAAATGAATACGATGTATCTGCATATTATTAACAACATGTAGTCGTATAAGATACAGTTTCATAAGATGCACATATAAGTAAGATATAAAATAAATTAGCAGTTCGGTTTTTTTTAATTAATGGGCAATATTTTACAAAGCATTCTGGATTTCAAAATATATTTTGCTATAAAACACGGAAGCCGAATTGAGCTAATTTAGGTTCAAAATATTATTGTTCAAGAGTGGGAATAATGATTCATTAAACACACGTTAAGATATATAAAACCGAATAGAATATCGGAAAATTCATCTGAGTTTCTCTTACTGATTGAAAATTCATGGTTATAAAGGACTAATATGTTCTATGCTCACATGTACAATGTAAAACTTTAACATAGGCATGAAGAAAAAAATTAAGTTAATGATCCCCGATTTAAAATTAACTTTATGAAACAAGAACTAAATAAGAGGTGAAATTAATAACTAATTATAACAATTATTGAAAATTTATCATTACTTGTATTTTATTTGAACGAAAAGATGGGAGTGCGCACTCCCTACAAATTGACAGTTTTTCTCGCTTTTCTGTTTCATTTGACTGTAGAGCTGGAGGATCGGCTGGACAATTTCAGGTCTCAACTTTAATGTCCTCAGTCATATTATGCGCCTATGTATCATTTTTCTAAACACTGGAAGGCTCATTTCTGCATCAGCGTCAGATTCCAGAGATTAAATTGCTGTAGTTTATTCGATGGAATAAAGACCATAGATAAGAGATTAGTACCAAAAAGTGGAGATGATCTCCTATCATAAAGACAGCTGAGGTGTTCTTCCATGCAGTTTTGAAATTAGAAGCAATATTATCTTGCACTTTGGCAGAAATGGTTTTTTGACATGGATAGGTTGCATAAAATTTAGGCATATTTATCTGCAGCTGTTTTGCTATTTTTCATTCTATTGTTTAGATTATTTTTAAACATTTTCTATTGGTAAAAGTTTAGAAATGGAATAACTATTATGAATTTTTAGTTTGTTTCCAGATCGGAATGAACTAAAATAAAAAGACCTTCCTTCTGGCAACTGGAAATGATGTTATTTTAGTAAAATCATGAATTTCGGTGCCAGCGCCAGAATGCTTATAAGCTGAATTGTTTAATTTGGAAAGAGTAACGGGCGGTTTTTTCAATGGCTCAGCACAAGAAGTTCCTGCTACATATGTTTGAGATTTTACGAGTACACCTGTATGTATCTGGCCACACAGCGACTGCAATCTTTCGTTTAATTTCTGCACAGATAATTCCGTATTCCTGTCTCCGTGAAGACTAATTTCACGAAAATGAAATTATTCCTTCTGCTTCTTACAGCACTCTATAACAGTGCACTCAGATTTGTCACGGACGACTTCTAAACAACGGGCGCTGGTCTGTGGTCATGTAAACTGATGAAGAATTCTCAAAATGGTGATACTGGGGACATTTTAAGAAGTTTGGTTTTATACAGAAATGTGCAGAAAAATTGCATTCAGTGATTTTGGCACGGAAAATAGGAATTATATTGCATGTAACCATCACGAACTTTTGCAAACGTGAAAAAAAGGAAAATGTATGCACAATAGGAGCTTCAAATAAATTTTATATATTATTTTTAAATTTAATTTCTCTCCGACGCACTTTTATAACACTGCATAGCTGATGACATCAATGGCAATGCGTGTTTAAGCATTTTTGAGAGATTTTACTCAGAAAATAAGAGTGATGCAATTTTTTGTATATCTCTGAAATCTCTAAAACTGAGCCATATATGTTTTACTTTTACACTTTCATGTATTTGGCGGAACTGAATGTTAAAATTAAGTGTTTCGCTTTAGCAGGGGGCTCTAAACCCATATCGAGAAACTCCATATGTGTCGTTTACTGGCATTTCAGCTCATAGGAAATTCCTTTAACTGAAAAATGAGTAATTCATTGCAGGATACATTAAGTAAGATTCACATTGCTGTATTATGCAGTGTATCGGTATTGGTCATTCATGGATTATTTTTAAAATTTGTTTGATTGTCTTGGCGATTTAACTTTGAGCAAAGGGGCGCCAGAATGAAGTCAGTTCGTAGATTTTGACATATATCTACTACCCAGTGACAGCTTTTAAAATTAGAATTTGAGAAAGAGGGAAGTGAGAATTTACCGTTGAGGGAAAAAGAAAGGAAGCCAAATGTTTGATGTTAATGGGAGAGCAAAATATAAAGGTTTATCTTGTAATAAAATTTCGTACATAAGAATTTTCTTCCGATGAATTAATAACCCTCAGTAGGGAATAGTTTTCTTTTTGGATATTTGATGTCAATTAATCGTGTCGCATATATGAAATAAAATATGCCTAAACAGCAGTTCAGTTATTTAGATCAATAATATTGAATTTAGGTTTGTAGGAATAACGTAGTAATGCAATGCTAAACATTATAACTTAGTAATGTAGCTTATATATAAAAAAACCCTTTATCTGAGAAAAAAGTGAAGTAGTGAGAAAGAGTTCGCTTTATGGTATTCGGATACTCGCCGACGTTCTCCTGGTGTTCCTGTTTTAATAGTATTTTAATAACAGTTAAAAATGAGGAAATAAATCATTACGTTTTCTGAGAAATATTGTGCCGTTTATTCCAATGAAATGCCTTTACTCAGAAGTATTTCCATTTAAAATTCAATTATGCAAATTCATTAGATTCATTTAGTCCAAATATGAGAATTTAATTTCACTTGATATTATTTTTATTAGATCATTCCAATTAAATAATTACAAATATCACTATTTTTTTCTCATTTGATAAATTATCTGATGCTGTACATAATTCTTTTATCGTTTCCCATATGTTTTAGAACTCATTAAAGCAGCATAAATAATCTGATAGTATCGAGGTAATTTCTGAATGACAAAAATGAATTTAATAATACCTGCAATTCATTTTGAACTGCAAATATGAAATGTAAGAGAAAGCTATATATTCAAAGTACACATTTACAATTAAATTTTGAAATAAATTAAATAGATAAGATGTTATTATTTCTGGTATGCAACGGCTGTACACAATGTCTTATTTATAACTAAATGGTAATGGTTTTGCAAAGCGGAATAACAGAATTGAAGCTTTCAATTATCAGAAAATATGGACCTATGAGCTGTTATATATTTTATAATCCTCTCCAGAAATCATGAGAAATGTGTAATGTGATTATCTAGAATGTTAAGAACAAAAACATATTTTCTGAAAAATGCATTTATAAATATTTTCGCATCTTTGTCATTGATATGTCCTGAGAGCTGGTAAAATTTTTCCTTTATAATATGAAATACAAAAATAAATCTTATTTTAAGAATTAGATATTTGATGCACAATGTTATAATACTTTTTACAAATTTCAATTACAGCTGCACTAATATATCGTTGCAAAAATCTTCAAAATGTTTTTTCAGGCGTTCACCTTGAGAGCCAAATTAATGTTTCTTATGATACTTTCACAACAAAAGTAATTCAGTTTTACATGAAGTGATAAAATACGGAGAACAGTTGAATCATAAAACGATTTTTTATTTGACTGCTAATCAATTGTCGTTATCATACTCGAATATGTAAAAAAACGAAAAATTTTCTTCTACCGGCTACAAAAAAAGAATTGCAAAATGCTCCCTTCATATTCAGTCTTCTAAAACCATGTATTGTTATGTTGTTAGAGATTCAATTAATATTCAAGGTGTAAACTTTAAACGTGTAATAACAGTTAATTTAGTCGTTAGAGGAAGGCCTATACTTCTAATTGGAAAAATCATTTAACGGACATAAGAAATTATATTTTATGCTTTTAGATTACCTACATGAAATGCTGATAAAATGCCGAAATCTAAATTTTTATGCAGTCCCCCGGCCTTATTTGTCATATTTAGCAAAACAGTCTGGATTTACTAGCATTTTAAACAAAAGGAATTCCACACGTCTGCAACTAAAAAGGAAAGGTTTATGAAGCATTGAATGTCGCTGCTTCAGATAATTTTAGACCATTTCATTAGCCGCATCGAGAATGATCCTCCAATCAAAGCAATGCTTTCTTGATGCGGCAGATGATTGGTTTATAATTAGAAAGATATATCTCCATAACTCTGTCAGTTTATTCTAAGAAGATTACATTTTTTTTGATTAAAATGTTATAGTGTCAAGATTATTTTGCTAAATATGAATAACAGAACTGAGGGACTATATAAAAATTTAGACTTTGTTATTTTTCAGCATTTTATATATATATATATACTCAAAGAGCAGAAAACAAAATTATTTACATCATTTAAAGCATTGTTCTAATCGGAAGTATATAACTTTCTCTAGCGTATTAGAAATTAGCTACTGAACCACGATTAGAGTGAACACCTGTATATTGAAATAAATGTCGAATGTATGTCTTTGAAACAATATATAAGCAAAAATTAATAGGATTTGTCGATCTTTAAAATAATTAAATATATTGTTAACATAAAAATATGAAGGATGCCTCAAAATCCCTTGACACATTTCAAAATTTAATTTAAAAAATAAAAAAAATTATGATATAAGTGTGCTGTTTCCACTGAATTGCATTACGCTCCTTAAAGTTTTTTTACCGTAAAGAAATTGCTATAAATCAGAAATTTATTTTTATAAATATCTGTATCGTAAAACAGTATCGAAGTACTGTTTTTTGTGCAATTCCTAATTCACGTGAAGAACTTCGCGTTGACCATGTAGGACTGCGAATAAACATTTGGAGGATAGTAGCCAACCACTTCTTGGTCTGTCCAATATGCTTCCAGTCTCTAAAAAACTTCGGTGCCATGAATGTTGTTTCCACAAGGAGCATCTTCATGAAGCATTGCAGGAAACGTTCTTTGAAATTGAATATTCGACTTCGTTTGAAAGTACAAAGAAAAGAGTCATAATATTTACGTACAATGACGGATTGAAAGCTAACCTAGCTAAGCTAATGTTGTACCACTAGCGGTGTCTATGGACAGACAACTGAGCCATTATTTATGCCAAAAAAATTATGCAGCGTAATGCAATTTAGTGAAACCCGCACACTGATATCACGATTTTATCTATTTAATTTTTTGAACTGTGTCAATGACTTTTGGAACGCTCTGTATTATTTATATATCCCAATATTTTAGAAATATGTAAGAAAAGCATTTCTTCTCAAATTTAGTAAAATATTTTCTGTTTCGATAGTAGAATATAAAAAAAAGATTTTTATTCTATCAAATAGTTGAAGCAAGCATCCAATCAAAAGATTTATTTTTATAGTCTAACTTAATGTTGTATTAAATTCTGCACTAAATGTGTTATGACCCTTTCCTTGCAAAAGAGTTTCTTTTGTAAATAATGAAAATGGCTATTCATTAAAACATTTCTAAATAATTTGCTTAAAATAAATGCATATTATAACACATTTGAGAAATACAACAATAAAAATAATAAACAAATTTATAATTTATGTGCATGATTAATTGTATGAACTTACAGTACAAATTCCAATAACATATATTTAAAGTGCTAAAACACACAGTCTTGATGTTTCGAATTCATTTTTTTATTGAAATCAGCTGACACAGGAAAAAAAATATAGAATTTTTTATCTGTAATACTATTAGTTCAATTAATATATTAAATGCGTGTGATATATTTTGTTCATTGGGATATCAAGCACATTTCTGAATAATCAAGTTTTATAAGTTTGCATCCCACAACATGGAATACTATATTTTTCTAGACGAGTTTTAAGTTAATGAGCTGAAATAATCATACAGATGTTTTCTCGAATATACTTCCGGGTGGTTCTTCAGTTCATGGTAAAATAGTATGTATTTATGTTAAAACACTTTATTTTTATTGCTTTTTTAAACAGTATCCTCCATAATGGTTGATTACACTTCCTATATGCCTCGGAGTTTCATTTTGAAGAAAAAAGGTAAAAATTTATTTAGTATAATTATGTGTAGTTAATTTAAAAATATATAGTTCTTAATTAAAATATAAAGGATTTTTTTAGATTTCCAACTTATAATTATTCCTATGATTCTTGTTCAAAATCATTTAAGGGATTCAGGTGCTGTATAAGCATATTATTTAGTGCAAATCTGTGTATAATTGAATATACATTGTATTTACTACTTTCATGTAATTATGTGTAAAAAGATAGGAACAGCAAATAGTGACACCCTGAATTCGACAACGACACCTCTTGAAATGTAAGAAAATTGCATATATATGTATACACACGCATTTTAGCGCTACATCTTTATGATAATCAGAAAAGGATTAACTGTGGGAGGAACTAAAGGAGTAAGAAAATGCAAATGAATGATAAGACGTATTCAAAATGAACTGCCAAAAAATTATTTCAGAAAAAGAGAGGTCAAGTTTAATAAATAAGTCTCTACGCTTGGTAATTAATACTCTGAAAGAAATTTTTAAAATAACTGACAATTTTTGTAACTGTTTTAACATTTGACCACATATGATTGCATTCATCAAAAGCATTTTAAAAAATGTAGTATCTTAAATTTCTACTTCAAAATGATACAAATATGAAAGTAGTTCCTTAAAGAGGGATATTTTATTTGTATAATTCAGCATTCTTATTTTTCTGAAGCATTATTTTCATCGAATACTTAATATATTTTTTTAAAAAGTTGTAGAAAAATAATTCAGAAGACAATATTATATAATTATTTATCGTCTAAACATTCGAAAAATAATGAATTTCCTTAAATCCGAATATATGTCTTGATTTATGGGAATATTATTCACGATATGTCCTTACCTAAGACGAAATCTCGGAATCTAATCTTAGTTTCCAGCTTCGAAATTCGAGATAATGTCTATTGTTCTAATAATACACTTCGTTGAATATCCAGTTTAATAAATTTAATTTTGCTACATTCACTCAAGTTTTATTGAATATAGAAGATAAAAAATTTAATTTCGTCACATTTTCCAAAGTAAAAAATCGTCTTTTCTTCATTTGAATGATCTGGGTCTGTTGACTGCAGGGGAAAAATGTTTCTTATCGAACATTCAAACCCATTTAATTAATTAGAACACTCTTATTATTCAGTCGAAGCTGATACCTTACAAGGGTTCCATGTGCTTTAAGAAAGGTTAGAGCTTTATATTTCTGTTATTTTGCACAAGATCAGTTATAGAGACTCATGTCTCTACATCTATTTAATCTGTTTAGCTATAGATTCGAATAGAGCAACTCTTAAATTTTGTCGGAATGAAGATTGATTCAAGAGTATGATTGTACTCAATGCAAACTTCTTTCTTTATAAATTAATTCCCTAATTTGAAATCTGTTTGAAATCTTCTCTCCGGATCTGAGTTTATTTTTCTTGAACATTTGTACATGCATTTGAATTTGTGTCTGTTTCTGTTGTGCTTCTTGTGTTTGTGTCTTCCCTTAATAATTTCCTTTATTGCTTAATACTTTTAATGCTTTTCATGTGTTCGTATGGATATGACCAATTATTGTACATATGTTTTGTATTTGTTTTATTTTCTTTATGGAATTTTCATTTCTATCATTTCCTTCGAATCCTCCGTCAATGTTTTATTTAGTATTGTACTTACTTCTGTAACCCTTGTGTGTTGGTACGGAAGAATTTATTCTTCAAGATAATTCAAAAAATATATTGTACAGTATTAACTAATTAGCTGATTTGTTTCAATAAAATATCATGTACATTATTATCTGGTTGGGAAAATATGTAGTTCAAAATGTCTTTCAGTTTTCTAGGTATTCGGAAAAGCTAGAAATAATAAATATTATTGACAATGAATTTCAAACTTTATGAAAAATAAATACACAAAGTTATTAGCAAGTGAGGTTCCTGAAAGAATGCATAGACAGTTTAGAACTATTTTTGTTCAGAGCACTTCTAATATACTTTTACTCCTTTTGTACATTGTATCTTATACGGGAACTTTGAACATTTTGTTACAAAGAATTCAGAGCGCGTGTCGGGTACATAAATAAAGTATAGTTCATAACATATATAAGTATTTCTTCTGTTACATTATTTACCTTAATAATTCCGTGCGAGTTACAAATCTGTGTTTACTTTAATAAGTAAAATAGAGAATTGAATAAATATAAAATTAAGTTTCCATTTACATCCATCGCATTATCAAAGAGAGATTCATGCTAAATTCTCATTTTCATTAAAATTCATGGAAAATAGAGTACAAATATTCATTCCCCTGCTTCAGAAGTATTACAGAGAAACCAAAAATAACTATTCTGTCAGATAGAGAATCCGAGAAAAAGCAGTTTTGTCTTGAGTATTTTAAATTTGTTGGATAAAGAGTTTGAAATAAAATAGAAAAACCTGGCAGGGGTTTTAGCATCTAAGAAGAGCCACATACAATAACAGTAAGCAGAATTTTCCATTTCCCTATTTAGAATAAGAGAACTTCTGATAGAAAATTATAATATTGAACAAAAATTAAGGAATTGCATTTTTCCTTAACTTCCTAACTACTACGCCGCGACACATCCCCGTTCCTAGAGTGGAGATCGCTCCTGATAAATTTGGAATGGAAGTGAGTGGGAATAGGAGGTCTGGGTGAATCTTTTAAAAAAACTATGAGAAAAAACGAGAAGAAATATTTAAAAAGTTTTCGGAAAAGATTTAACTGAGTAGCATTGTTTTTAAAAGCATTCTAATTCTGGTAAAAGCAACAGCAAGATTGTTGCTGAACTAGCAATGTGCAACGTTTCGTTTTCCTTCTGAGAAACTGCGCCATCCGAGGAGGAGAATGGAAGAACTTTAAGCTATCAGTATCAATCTTGCATATGAAATGTTAACTTCCTAACTTAATGTTTTAGAGGTTTTCTTTATATATATTGTTGATCAACATTCGAACAGTTGTTTACCTATTAATGTCTTTGTTTGTGTGACTGCATTTTTTCAAAAAAATATTCGACGATACAATTAGCAAAATAATAAAGATTTATTTTTTATTCTTTTGCAATTTTTAAGTTGCAAATCTTTACAATTTCTCATAATCTCTAGATATTTTATTTTAAACAAGTCGCGTGAGAGTTAATTATTCACATTCTTCAATAATAATTTAGCTCTATCCCATATGCATACCTCGAATTGTTCTTAATTCTCAGTACTAATCTTTAAGGAAAAAATTGAAATTTCCTTTCAAACAAGAGCATATATTTAATAGCTTTATCTGGACGTTAAAATATGTGTCCCAGAAAGGGTGACAGAAAAACATCAGTGCCCTATTCAGAGTGCAATAAACTAGTCTTTAAAAGGTATGTTATCATATTTTGTGAACATTGTTGATGGAATGACTAGAATGCGGCTAAGTTATATTTGTATAAAAAAGGGTACATATTTTATGTAATAATTAGTTCAATTATATCGATTTATTTTCTAGTAATTTTAGACATCATTTGCTCAAAAAGTTTCAATACAAAGGATATCAAAAACGTGTTTCTAAATATTGATACACCTATTAAGTGTACTTAGAAAGTCAGTTGTAGAAATTTTATATATTTATAACACAATTTGTCTGTCGAAACATTAATGTGTACATTTTTCAGTAAAATCACCTCTTCATCTAAAAGTCAACTTTCTGCAATAAATATCAAAAAATATAGAGTTAAATTGTTTTTAACTCTTCATATTTGTTCATAATTTAATATAAAAGCTTTATTTTAGTCTAATCATACATTGCAAGCTTCTTATGCAACAAAAAAGAATGCGGTAAATTTTGTCCCGATATTGTAGTAACGTCTCAAAAAGGAGCGCGTGTGCTGACGGATTAAGGGAAGGTTACAGCAGGAGTGGGGTAAATGACCCCCAGGTTGGGAGAGTCCAATTCCTACAAAGGCCAGGTTTTAAAAGGGCCAGAAGAAAAAAGTCTCATCGGGATTAAACAATTAAATGTGCAATTTGCTAAACCTCTGCATAGTATTTGTAATGCATCCAACTGCCACCAGGAAGGAAGAGTCAAAATATATTTGAAAATCATTAATTCAAACTATTCTGACGCCTTGATTAAAACATCTACCTGAGATTTTAAAAATATTTTATAAACATATTTTATCGCTTTTAGAAAAAGTTTTCAATTTATTTGTGATATTGTTGTATCTACTATGAAATAAATTCCTGCAATAGCAATATGACATTTTAATATTTATAGCTTTTCAGTTTAGATTTTTTTCCATAACTCATTCTTTTAAAAACGCAGCAGGAAAGAAAAGAGAATATTCTACTGAACATAAAAACTAAAATAAAGAATAGTATTCCTTGTTGCGTCTTGTGAAGATAATGATCAAATTATTTCCACAAAATTATACTTCTTATGTACGAAATGAAGACAATTTCAATGACGAAGTAAGATATTTTTGTTGCTGCATCCGGTAGCCAAATAATTTCACAAATTATACTAGTTTTGATATTTATTTCCTAATAATTATTTATAGATGTGATGCCCTTCTTTAGAATGGATGCATTTTTAATTTCCTGCATTCAAATTTTTCAAAATGGGGATGCCGAAATCACACTTCCCATAACTAATTACCGGGTATAAACAAAAGAGTATGTTGTAAAATATATTATATATAATTTTCTCGATTATTAGTTTATTTTTAACGTACTCCTTTAGATAATTTATTAAAAGTATATTGTATTTTTACATATAGTTTTATATTTATGTAGACAGGGAAGGTATTTAAATAAAATATAGCGAATGCGATTTTAATTTTAAGATTATGAAATATTTACTTAAATCATTCATATGATTCAAACAAATATAAAATTTGAATGTTTTCTCAATCCTATGTAACAGAACATATTTCTTTACATCAAACAATAGAATTAATAATTGCGTTTGATATTATTATTAATCTTGTTTAACATTTCGATTTTCAAATGAGATATTGAATAATGTATTGTTTATAGTAATGAATTCAGAAATATCAATATTCTCGCTGAAAATTTCATTTTACCATATTTAAATAAACTCATAATATATAAAATAAATATTTTTATAACCCAAACAATTCCCCATATTCATTCAATAAAAAAACTGAAAAAATTCAAATCATTATATTTTCTATAACTTTTATTTAAATATATGATTAAAATACATAGAACGGAATTTTAAAAAATTCTAAAATATATCTAAACGATGAACATACTAATAAGATTTTTAACTGTTTTTTTGAGTTCAAATACATTATTATGTGATTCTGAAAACATGTGATACGCTATAACTAAACCCTTTGGCCGTTCTAAGATAAATATGCATATGCAATTTAAAAAAATAAGAGTCTTTTTTTTATTTTAATTTTTTTCTGCTTTCTAACTTTGTGTTTGCTTTATTTATAAGATCTTTTCACTAAGATTCAACACGCTTATGATTTTACTGTTAGTAAAACAAAAATGGGCAGTTTTTCTTTAAAGAGAATGAATATATATCATAAATAAAATTTTCAAGTAATTACAATTTTTATTCCACGTATTTCTAAATATAAGACAGAAATTAATCTAATTAACAAAGATGATTGCCAATTCTAGAACTTAGCAAATGCAATAAATTAACAATTTCACTAGATATATTCAAGTACCGATACAAAAGTAGAATATACATTTTTGAGTTTTATAATTATTAATTAATATAATTAAAAAATATAATTGATTATAAGTGATACAAACTTGCGCAAATATTTAAATTAGAGAATAATATAATTTATTTATTTAATCCACAAATTGCTTGTAATTAAGTTTTATAAATTATGACAAAGAATTAATCTTAAAATTATTAAGTTTAACACTACTTTTTAGAAGCGTATAATTTATATGCATTAAATCCAATAAAATATCATTCAACTTTTATTGCAAAAGTTGATTCATTTTTGTTTCTCTATCTGCATACATGAAATTGCAGTTAATGCATGGTAGAAAAAATTCCCTAATATTATTTTGAATCCATTTCCGAATAAAGTCCTTAGCCCTGGAAAAAATGGATACCTTGTTTGTCTTTTTTCCTATTCCCTCTGAGTTTTCTTTGTTTTTTTATTTTCTTTGAATGATATTGATTTCCATTGTTAATTGCGTGCAATTACGCGCGACTTAAACATTTTTTAAATTTAATTATCTAAATTTTATCGTTTTTGTTAAAAGTTTAAGATAATTTTTTTTTTTTATATTTATTTTAATGTTTCCAGTTAATTGTTTTTAAGCTGCATATATGTGATGCTCTGAGTGAAAAAAAATATCTTAAGAGGAAGTTACCGATAAACCTGATAGTTTTTTTTCTACTGCGAAAATGATCGCAATCTAATCCAGTAAATTAGATTTAAGCAGCCTACCAGAAAGATAATCGTACATTTGCCGAATGGTCGTTGTTTTTCATTGTTATGTTTTGCTCTATCCACCACTTCTATTTTTCACTTTCCCCAAAAGGGGTGAAAAATGTCTTCTTTTTCCGGCGCGCCTTGGTCTCACGGTCGGAAGGATAATCGGAAAACAGTTGCTGACTCGATGTCCCGTCAGTTCGCTCGGTTGGCTTGTCATCCTGTACGACGGTAACGTTTGTCTCGCAGCACGCTCAAGCTTAGAGAGTACGTCATGCTAAGGATTCGTGTTGCGCTGCGAAGAATATTTTCCGTTAGAGGACAACATTCTCGGTGGTTAAAATTGTTTTCAAAATCCAGTGAAACCGCTTTGACTTTCAGAGCAAATGAGAATCGGAATTTTACGATGGATGAGTAGCAATTCTAGAGAAAGAATCTATCGCATAAAATATAAATTTTATGTTATATTTAAAACTAGTGTTTTAATTGTTTATGCCTTCAAAGTGAGAGATATTTTAACGATTTTATAGTTTAACGCTTTTTATTTAGTTAATACATTTCATTTTATTAAACTTGTTTAATTTTATGCCCTCTAATATGTTGGTAATTATAATGTTTTATGTTTCTTTTATGTTGTAGACAACAACATAAGGTCCACACGTAACGATGACGTCGTTGGATGGTTTCCTCAATATTAGTTTCTTCTAAGGAAAAGTAAATTCTACATGAGAATAACTGAATGTATGAATAAGTATTTTTTCAAAATATGTAGATAGGTGAATTTGAATGAAAATGGACTCATGCTGTCGATTTCAGCATGTTACAATTTTCTCAGAGCGGCCTCTTCACTTAAGAAGTATGTTTACTTATGATAATGATATATTAAGTCATCTGAACATGCTTTCTAAAAGATGAACAGTTTTAGAAAGAATCTAAATATCCTCTTCACAGTGAATTAAAAATTTTATTGTTTCGTTAACCACTATGCATTTGACTTCAATATATACTTCTTCATGTTTGTTACTATGATTTCTTCATTTGTACAATATCTTCACTCCAATAAAACCTCATTCCTCGTTCGCATAGATGGACTGCTGCAAACGTCTGCAAATTAACTCAACATGAATAGTATAGTTCTTCGATTCTCAATACGAATTTAGAAAAATTGGAAATAATTTAATTTAGTGAGATTAGAAATTTTAACTCTTCATTTATTATATTGTGTGCTGTATATTTATCCCTTTACCTATGTATTATTGCACGAAAGGTTTTTAAAAAGTAAGCTATGTTAGTAGCTCAAACAATCCATGATTCCTCGCTTCATTCTTATACGTAGGAATGATAGAGAGGTTCAGTTCAACCAGCAATTCATAATGCCCGGAGCTGGCCTGCTCTTTCTATATCTTAAAGTACTCCATAGGAGACTTTCAAGACTTGTCTTCCTTACCAATGTTTGATGTCGGCTGTGACAGAAAAGTGTACTTGTCAGTAAACTCACTGCATTTCCTTTGAATCTCCTGTTTGCTTTCCCATATCATGTTTGTACACGGCTTTGAAAGTAGTGGAAAGGCGGGTAAGTTCGCGACCTTAAGGTTTGGTGATTTTTTCTGATTTTAACCCGAAAGGACGCGCGCCTTCTAAGCGGATTCTCCATTCTAGATGCGCAGGACTCATTGAATGACTGCAAACTGAAATTCAATCCTGCGCTGTTAAAAACACTATATTTTTAGTTGGGAAAATAACGCTTTTGACTTTTTAAACATTAAGTATACAGTGTCTAACACAAATAAATATATTCCAATCTTTTTTGTGATAAGACTTTTAAAATGCGATCTTTTCTTCGTATACAATTAGAGCACAAATTATTAAAGTACTCGCTATAGGATTGTTACAATACAAACATGAATTTAAATACTATTTAATTATAATGAGAAATAATAGAATGTACATACAAATTTTCATTTACATTTTGTTTTCTTGGAGACACTTGCTACATACGGAAATTAAGTGTTCCTTGCATACAAAATTTGTACACAAATTGCAGTTTCGAGTAAATTTTACGCCTTTATTTATCGGACAAAATTCTTTTCTCAAACTTCTTTTGAAATTACATCTTCTTTTTTTATTCATATTTGGTGATTCTTCAACGGCAGGGCAACAATTTTTTTCTATTTACACACTTAGTTTATGAGCTATAAACGGATTATCCATTCGTTTATTGGATTAATCACTCACTGATAAGTAAAAAAACAATGTATTCCGTCCTCTTCCGATTCCCTATCATGTTAGCTTAAATTTCCATAATCTGAAAAATTTTCTTCTAAAACATCCCCAGGTCCATTGTTTTCATTTTAAAAATCTGAATCTTCATCATTTTCAATTTCAGCAAGAGGTTTACGTAAACGTTCCAACTCTAAAAATAACTTTCTAAACTTTTTCGTATGGAGTCGGCTTCGTGAACAGCAGGTAAATACTTCGATTCGGAAAGGACAGCGACGAACTGACGTTATCAGCCGCTCGAATAACTGTTCTGTGGAACAAACGGTAGGACGAGCGGGGTCATTCCATAACCTTAGGAACTGACAAAACGTGTATTAGGGAACGAAAAATAACGGAAATACATTCTAAATACTCAGAAAAGGCAGAAGGTTGTAAATAACTCGGCTACTGATAAGAAAGGAATGAGCATGTGGCTAGTTTTCTGTGAATTTGAGTGGGGTCAGAAAATGACCTCCTCGCGTTCTCCCGGGTTAATATTCTTTACAGGAGGGTTATCGTTTCGGCAAAATTTTTTTGCAACTCTGTACTTTAAGATGAATTTTTTTTTTTTAAAAAATTGTTATTTTCAAGTTTGAGACTCAAAAAGGCCATTTCAGAAAAAAAGAAGTCATTTTCATCATCTCACCCGAAAGTGCTGGTAAAATGACGAATGGTGTCGGTTAAGATAATAAACTAAAACAACAATTCAACATCATACATTATCGAACAACTATTTAAAATTGTTGAGATCATATCTTGATCATAACAAACTGTACATAACCAAAAACAAGCATAATCGAACAAAAGAAGCAGAATAAAACAAATGAAACATTCTCAATCGAAATTTTGGATTTAATTTAAGAAATGAAATCAATTTCAATAATCATATCGCCATGCATGATTTGTAGCTTGGATTACTCCCAGCCCGTACAGGCGAAATAAGCCCAGAGCTTGCACATAAAATTTTGCAACCACAATCCTAATTTCCCTAGTTCATCTCAGTTGATGAATACTCAATTATCGAGGTCCTCTGGGTAGGGATCATCATCAGAGTTAACGTGGGAAACTTGAAATGAATGAGTAAAGTCTTCAGATTCAGAAGATTGGAAGTCGACCTGTCACTTAACAACAATGGTGTGCAAAAATTAAGGATCATTTCTTAAAATGCCAGAAACTTAAAATTAATAGGAAAACTATGCTTCGAAATCAGTTCTGGAGAATCGTGTTACAATCAATAGACTATCTTACACATTTTACACTGAAGATTCGGTCGGGAGGGCAATTAGAGAGGCGACCAGAAAGAAGACAGAAAGGGATTTCGACTCGCCTCGTTTCACAAATAACTGATTCGAGATTAAACTTTTATCAATGGTTATGTTTGATGTACATAATATTTACATGCATTTTCGTAAACACAGCGCAAATATTCGGGAAGTTAAAAATATTTCTTTAAGAAAACCCAAATTTGTCCGCATGTTTTTTGCTTATAACATGCAGAGTTTTCATTGAAATCATATGAAAGTTGCAGAACACTTGACAATATGTTGCAGAAGTATTGTATTGAAATGTGAAGTATATACGTTGAATATTGTAGAAAATATGAGTGTTTGTACTAAATAACTTTTCTACTGCGCATGTGCGACACGCAGCGGAATCTTTCTCTCATAATTTAAAGCCAGATATATAGAGCAACTTTAAAAAAATTCCATTTCAATCTCATTAAAATTCAAGCTGATATCAGCATTTCAGAGAGATTAATTTCAGTTTCCCTTTGAGAGAATATAAGTGATGATGGTTCTTGCACAAACTGATATTTTTTTATTTGAATCTTCGAACAGTAACATTGAATTTTAGGAACATTGAATAACCTGAATACCCATGTACATTTATAAATTAAATGCATTTTATAAGTTGCATTTCCTGAATAAAATGTGAAGATTCAAGTTTAAAAAATATCAGTTTGTGCAAGAACTTTCATCATTTAGTTTCTCTTAAAGAGAAATTGAAATCCACCTCACTAAAATGTCGATATCCGTCTGTGTTTTAATGAGATTGAACTGGAATATTTTTAAAGTTGCTCTTATATCTCGCTTTGGCGTTATAAAAGAAAAATTACGCTGCGTTTCGCACATGCACAGTGAAAAATTATTTAGTACAAACACTCATATTTTCTCTAATATTCAATGTATTTACTTCAAATTTTAATACAATACTTCTCCAATTTATTTTCAAATGTTATGCAAATTTCGTATCATTTGAATTAACAATTTGCATGTTATAAGCAAAAAACTTGCGGAGAAATTTAAGATTTTTTAAATAAGCCTTTATACAGGGTTCCCACTTATATCCGTTACAACCTCTTAACTTCTAAACGGTGACAGCTTAGACCATTAAGTTAGTGTCTGGGTATAATAAAATGACAATGCGCTACTCGATATTACAACTTACATCGCCATCTATCGGCAAGTTTTGGAATTAGCGGTCCTATCAAATAAACGGTGAAAGATACGAGACAAAAGTCAATTAGAAAGTTGAAGATCACTCCCGATTTATTACGAAAAGATACCTTGAGCACATTAATACTCAAAACAGAATGAAAAAAATTAACATTTGTTTGATCGTGATTTTCAACACGATGGCGTCGTGAAACGTGAGCGAAGCGAGAAAAGACCACCTTACGGACTAAATACAAGCCTGTGTTGTAGCACAGGGGAAACGCACGCGATTTGCGTTCCTGAGGATCATCGTTCTGTCCCCACCGGTTTCGTGTTTTACTGAATGTCTCTACAAACCATGAAAACTTTCTCCTGAACTTGCGAAATCGTCACTCCAAACACACAGCTCAAGTCAAACATGTCTGGTATAAAAATCACATGGATTTCATGTATTATGTAAATGAGGATGGAACGTCATACCTGTTCATCAGAGATTACTACTATGAAAAGGATGTTTCTACTGGGTTGTACGTTAATGCTGAGGGTTATGGCAAAATGTGGCATTAACCAGTATTGCGAGATGTTGTTCATTTACGGTGAATGTGGGCGTAAGGCAAAATCAGCTGCAAGGCTGTGTCGTGAACGTTTTCCTGAAAGCCTGCATTCTACAAGGCAGACCATCTTAAAAGTTGTAAAACGTTTAAGAGATCCGGGCTGCGTGAAAAGCCGACCTCGAAATGTAGGACGCAAAGTGCAACCTGAAGATGTGCTAGTATCCTCAGAGCAGCATAAAATTTATCAGTAAAAATTGTGGCCTCCCAAAAAGCCATGTATGGACATCCCTGAATGAATCAGGTGCTCATCCATACCAATTCACATCTGTGCAGGGATTGCTGCCAAGCGATGCTAAGAGACGTTACACGTGGTGCAACTTTGTGATGAATATCTTAGAGGACCACCCAATATTCATGGCAGACATAATATGGACAGATGAGGCATGTTTTTTGCGTAACGGAATGTTTAATAGACAGAACGTTCGCACTTCGTCGCTGGAAAATCCGAGATATGCTGTCGAAGTTCGACATCAACTGCGCTGGTGGATTAATATTTGGTGCGGTATTTTTAATGACAGGCTCATTGAACCAGTATTTAACGAGGGAACATTATCGAGACAACGGTACTTGGAGCTAGCTTCTGCAGAATGTAATAACCGACTTTGTTGAGAATCTACCGTTGCACCAGCTCCGCAATGTATGGTTGCAACTTGACGGCGCCCCTCCGCATATTTCAAACGTTAAGTTTTACCTAATGAAGACATTCTAGAATCAAGTCATCGGGTATGGTGGTTTCGTAGAGTGGCCCCCGCGCTCATCTGACTTGACCTTATCTTATGAGGAAACATAAAAGGTCAGGTAAATGCGACCCCTCCGCCAACATTGCAGAATCTTAGACGATGCATTACTGATGCTTGTGCCTCCGTAACACCTGCCATGTTACACAATGTAAAGCGATAAATCCAGTCCTAAAGTATATAGTGAGTAAAGGAGAGAATGTTTAGCAATATAAATAAATGATCCAGAAGAAAGGGGCGTGTTTCAGTTTCTTTCGTCCACTCTTTAGGACATGACAATTTTCGAAATCGTGACCAAACAAATGTTTATTTTTTTGCATTCTGATTTGAGTATTAATGTGCTCAAGGTATCTTTTCGTACTAAATAAAGAGAGCTCTACAACTTTCTAGTTGACTTTCTTCTCGTATCTTTCACCGTTTAAGAGATTTTACCGCTAATTCCAAAATATTTCAGGTACATGGCGTTGTAAGTTGTCTAATCGAGTAGCGCATAGCCTTTTTACTATACCTAGACATCAAATTTTTGGCCTAAGCTGTCACCATTTAGAAGTTAAGGGGGGGGGGTAACGTATATAAGTGGGAACCTGTATTTTCCCGAATATTTGTGATGTGTTTACGAAAATGCATTTAAATATTATGTACATCAAACATAATCATTGATGAAAGTTTCATCTCGTCATCAACTTTTTGTGGAACGGGATGTGTCGAAATCTCTTTTCGTCTTCATCACTTTCCGTTCGACCCCTAATTGTTCTCGTGACCGAATCTTCATTGTAAAATATCTATGAGAGTGTATTCAATGTCACCACGATTCTCAAGAACTGTTTTCGAATCATAGTTTTCGTATTAATTGCAAGTTTCTCGTATTTTACGAGATGGTCCTAATTTTTTGCACACCAGTGTAGTTTCTTCTTTTTGTAGGACTTTTAGCAGATGTCGCTGCTTTATTCTATCTTCTACTTCATCTTCCTCCCTTTTTTTAATGAGAAGCGTTGGAGTTCCGGTGAGATGCACGGTGGGCAATTTCTTTCTAGGTCTCCTTGAGAATTTCTCCTGCAAGGCAGGAAACGGTGAAAAATATGAAGTCACGCATGCTTTAGGTACAAGGGGATATAACAAGAGATTATCTCCTCCAGGTATAGGTAAATCCGAAGTTGGATCGCCATGGCACCCTCCGCTAGATTCACCATCTTATACGACTGCGAACTTTTTCTTCGAAAAAACATTGTAGTGCATCAGCTCATCAGAAAAATTTGAACTAATATACCATTTCAAGCGTTTTGATTAGCACTTTACGAATATTACATGTATTAAACAAAAATACTTACTAAGTGAACGCTATCCCTTACTCAGCAGTAACTTAACCATGCTGTTCTGTTCAGGTCTACTTGACCCGAAACGTTTTTAATCTTCTTATAAAAGTGATAGTATAGAAATATTTTATAAATATTTCGTGACTTTGTTAGTGATTTGGGTATGCTATTTTTCTCAAACGCATTTTCTTTTATTTATATATATACTGTATATTTTTGGAAATTGTATTAACGTATCGTTCGTGTAAATATGACCCGATTCTGTTTTCATTTTAATTGTACATAAAAATTTGCACAATATGTTATTAATTCAACAGGAAAGACATGAATAAATTCCTGAAAGTCATCTAACGTGTTTCGAATAAGCAGACATGAGTGACCAAGGTTAGAGCGAGCGATAGCTATGTAGATCACGTGATTCTATATCTCAAATAAGGTTGTAGGGGGAGTATGGGATCATTTCGACTGTTGTTAGTTGCATAAGAACACAACATATGCACAGGAATATTAATAACTCTTGACACTGTCATTGTTGTAAAGATGTGAAAAAAAATTAATAATAGTGAATCGAAGATATTTGAGTTACATCGGAATAGTTCAGCTTATCGAAACATCTGATAGCTAATTCGAAGACATTTCTTGACATTAAAATTATGCAATTGAGGAAAGTGAGACTTCTTATTACTTTAAAAATGTTGTTATTTAATCTGTTCGTAATGTGCAGCATATTGAGTCCAAAGATCAAAACATAAACTGGTCATTCTGACTGCCTGGAATTTATAAATGTTATAAAAAGAGCTTCAAACGTAATTATGTATTTATCAAGAATAAGAATTGAAAAAATTGCGTTTGAAACTGTTTTCAGGTCTGCAATCCAGAATGATAAATTGAAAAAAGGCAAATATTAAAGGCGAAAAATTATATGAAAAAGAATGGAACACCATTCATACGAGCACAATGCATAATAATAAGTCATTTAGTAACAGACTTTAAAAAAGCCGCAAATGATATTAGAGTACATAGCCAGTAAAAGAGCTGTGGATTCTTTTGAATACATGTACTATTTATGAAAGGAAAAAAAGCGCTATCCTATGGTTTTATTTTATATTATGATAGATAGTTCTGCTTATATTGCAATTATTTTCTGGAAATCAATAAAAAGCAAATAGAATGAAAACAAATTAACTAAAAGACTGTCTTTAGAATTAGTCAATTATTAATTGCCTCATAAATTCAAGAACATCACAAATTGCATCTCTCCAGAAATAAAGTCATGAAATATAGTCAAAAGACTACAGGGTAAAAGGCAAACGGATTTATCATTAACAACCGTCGTTTATTTACATTTGAGTACTAAACTTGCTCAAACTTGTTCGATGCAGGTTCCGTCAATAAAGCAATGACAATAAAACAAATATATTGTGCAAGAATTGTAAAAAGCATATCTGCAAGCAACATCCATCATATTTTTTTCTAAATTGTGAATAAAAGGTGGTAAGATTTAAAAAATTCTAATTATTATTTTATTTTAAATATATACTATGATGATGCAAAATCGGGGCTGTTATCTAGCGTATTTTTTTTAAAATAGAATTCTTCATCTTATCCTCATATTCATCTCACTCGACTTTCTCCTACTTAATAGTAATTGGTTGGTGGCATATGACACATGTAGGAATGGCATAAGACACTTGAAAGGAACGCCACGTTTCAAGAAATGATTCATAACAGTCCGAGATATAATTACAGAAATTATTATATTTAAAATTCGTTTCGTCGATGTAATTTCTACGATTACGAATATACTCTAACTTTTTTGTTCTCTTTTGATAATCTCATGAAGCCGATCAGAAAGAGTTATTCATGCATGATTTCCTTTCTGAACCTGTTAGGTACTCTGAACAATCTGACCGTTCCCAGACATCCCATCTTTCTCTTTGGAAATTATTCAGTCGCACATTATCTAGCTTCTGTTACCTTCGTGTTATTACAAATGCCTTTAGCCAATATTCACATAAATGTATAGCGTATTATCATTTCATATGCCCAATTACCAGCTTAGCATGCGTGGTAGTCTATTCCACATGTACCCTGATGATACGGATTTGAGTAAATGCTTGTTAAACTGAAATCTAAACGAGATTGTTAAAGACGATAAAGTTATAAAATTTATTTTCCGTTTTTGTAAATGAAATGTTAGCAGGATATGAGACTGCTAGATTTTTCCTGGAAATAATAAACATGTGCATTATTTATAAATCATAAACTTTATTTTTTTTCTGAATTACGCTTTGAAAATTGAACACAGTTTGATACTCTAAAACTGGAATGATAAATGCTTCGGGACTTCATATCTTTACAAATGCATAATGATGAATAATATGCTTTTAAAAGTGCTCAAAATACATATCCCTACATTCAGTGTAGTTGATATTTAAAGAGAAATATTTCAGAACGCATCTCTATTATATTGAACGATCTTATTATACCAGGAATTTTGTTCACGGTTTCACCAGAAGACCCTAGGGATGTTCAACTCAGTCAAATATCCGACAATAAATCTTTCATTTGAAAGTAATATATATCACTTTTGCTTCCAGCGGAGTTTTCATGGAGTAGGAAAGGAAACTACTAGTCAAGTCTTAAAAATTTATTTCAATATAACTTTCTAAGAAATATTTATTAATATGTTTATCTGAATTTTGATCATATACTTAGCTGTTTCTACCCCTTGAAGTAATAGCGTTGTCAACAAGCAATTAAATTGGTTCATAACCCTTTAATAACTATTTCAAGAAAATCTGTCTTTCTTCAATAACTTTCCTTGTTATAGGTATGAACAATTTTTCAAGACAACAAGATTTTTCTCTTGCAAGCCTTTCTCAATGAAAAAACCCTTAACATCATTTTTGAAAAAATAAAATGTCGTAAGATAAATTTGGAAAACAATTTAAAAATAAATCATTAATCAATGACAGATAATAAGAAAATCAACTAGACACGAGGATATCATGTTAAGCGGCAAATTCGAAATAAAATGAAATAAATGAAAACTTTAAGCATTAATTAAGGACAAAAATTTAGAAATTCAATTAAAAAGAGATATTCAGGTTAATTTAACAAAATAATCAACATGAACTGGTTTATTTCTTACAAGTATTGGAGATTTATTGAAATGATAGTGCCATGAAAATTTGCTCTCCATAGGCACATATGACACTTTTATATGCTTATATGACAAATAAAACAGAATTTAAACATATATCTTTCTTATTTCGAGGAATTGTGATATTAGTATGTTTAATCGTGAGTGTTTTACTCCGATCCTTATTTACTTTAACAATTAAAATATTATTTCATTTTGAAATATATCTAATGTGAGATCTTTCTTTATAAAAATAATAATATACATAATTCATAAATATAATTGACTAAGAGGATGTAATATCTATAATTCAATTGAGATTAATATTTTAATTCGTAAAATACGACATTTTCTTAATGAGCTTGTTTCATATTTTATTTTAAAAAATAGCAAAGAAAACCAACTTTTTATTATGTCAAATTTGGATCTGAGTTGATAGAAGAGGAATTTATTCCTTAAACGCGCTATACAAATTTTAGGCTTCATTTTGTAGCCTTTCTCATTTCCCAAATTATGAATTAATTTTCCTCTTCATAGAATACACTTTTTTCTATCATATTCTGAAATTTATATACAGAGGAACATGCATATTTATGTATGTATTTCTACTAGATTTTTCCTATGAGGGTAAATAAATTCTAATGTGAAAAAATGAGTATTAGAAACAAATCAAACTGTTCTATTAACATTAAGGGAATTCTGGAAGCTACAATTGCGTAACATTTACGTTAAGCAGGAAAAACATGAACCTTTAAGTGTTGATAATATAACATTTTCTTGAAATTAAGAAAGAATTATCCACAAAGTATAACTTTGAATAACAAATAAATAAGTATATATAAAAACAACTTATTCTTTAAGACTATGAGTTCCATCTTGAATGCACACTTTACCATGGTTATTTAAAAACTGGTAGGCCGATGTGGGTTTTAACAGCGAATTGCGCGGTGTAGTTGGGATGGATTTACGATGTTTTCCTGATTCTCATCCAAGAGAAACATAAATGTGAATCAACGCGTCATGAAAGACAACCTGCCCTATTTACAGTAGTTAAGTCAGACTTTTACCTGAGGAAGTAGAACGTAGGAGTTCTCGGACAGTTTGATCAGTAGAAGGCTGCTATACTTCTGCTTTTTCATGAGTTCTTGGCTCATGGACTTGGCCAGTTATACTACATCAAGAGATATTAGTCAACAACAACAACAAAGTGTGAATATTGAGCAAGATTTTGAAGAGGAAATAAGTTAAAAAATATATGAATCGATTGATGTTAAAAGGGGACATCTGCATCCTCGGCGAAAATTACATTTTTTTTGTTCGCTTTTAATTTGATGATGGTAAAGGCATCTTTGGTGTGAAAATGGAGCTACTGCGATTTACAGCCACGGTTTAGTACAGCATCAAAGTTTCCATATTATGTTAGAAGAAGGCTTCTTCGCAGAAGAGCCCTTTTAACATCAATATAGCAATTATCAGCTAGTCGTCAGAAGTCCTCTTTTAACATTAATCGATTCAATGTGTCATTATTTTGACAATGGAAACCTTTATGAAATATATGCGAAATACATATTTACTTTATTTATTTCTTGTAATTTCATAATATCGTAATTCTTAAAAATTTATAATTATTCATTAGCGATGTTTATTTTTAAACTTTAAAGACAAAGAAAGCAACTGAAATTCGATCTTCTAGCCGGAAAGAATGATGGCATGATAATGTTAAAAAGCATTCTATAATTTTTTATAAACTGCGTATTTAAAACACTATACCACAACAGTTTCTAAATCAAATTTACAAGCTCATACAAAGTACTTTAAAATGTGAGAAACTTCCATCAAATTTGAAGCAAAAGTACCCAAGCAAGTTATAAAAATTAAATAATTTTGAAATGAATGTTTTCTATTTTTGATATTAACTATTATACTGTGAAAGATGATTCTACTTTTAAACAGGTTATTGAACTTTTCAGTAACGAATGAATGTGATAAAAATTTATCGCATCAGCTGTTCAATAATAAATTTGGTATTATAATTTGGTCTATAATAATTTTTGGTACAAAATTTCGTATTACTGAAAATATAAATATAAGTTGGCGTAAAAGTGTTTTTGTCTGGTATTATGCTCCGAAGTTATAGAGGAAAAACTTCAAACATTCGACTAATTTTGAATTATTTAAAAAATGAATTAGAATTCTGAAAAACCTTTTCCTAGTAAACATATGCCAAATATGGGAGGTATAGGTTTAACGGACTGCTCTGAGGAGCATTTTGCAAAACGGCATTTACGGCATACCTGCCTAAAAATTATCACATTTAAACGACAATAATAAGATAAAAAAATTGATTACTCGGGAAGTTTAAAACACAATTCTTTTAGAATATCCATTTGGAAGCTAGAATAAGAAATGCAGCGCTGGCATCCTTTATCTTCTAACTAAATGAAATAACACATTTAAATTTTTTTCCGTTCGTTTTTTTATATTTCAGAATCAGTAAATGAATTTATAAATGATCTAAGACATGCACAATAAACAAGCATATGTTAAGTATAAGCAGAAGAGTAGCCCTTCAATTATTATTGTTTTTCTCTGGTTTGAAATAGATTTGCAGATGTAGATGCCTGGAACTTTGAAATTAAGTAAGAAATTATGTAATTTAAAATTTTTCGTGCATGTTCAAAAATAATTATTTATTAGACTCTATAAGTATTAATAGATATTAAATTGACATAAGGAAATTTGTTTAATTTTTTCTAAAAAGATTTATGAAAATTGAATTTTAACATTCTGAGTCTGTCTATGTCTTAGTATAATTCAGCATGAACAAAACAAAATACTAATTAAAGTCTCTTAAAAATATTCTGATTAATTGTAACTATTTCCTGAATACCTTGTTATTTGATCATAATAAATTAATTTGCACCATCAATTTATTTCTTTAACTTGAAATTAAATCATTATTTCATACTTCACCTCAATTTAAGTAAACATACCGTCTTTAATAATTTGTATTATTACATTAGAGATTGTTCCATAAGCATTGGTTTATATAATAATAAAGAATAATTGCAAATAAATTTAGTATTATTTGCAAAAGGATTATTACTTTGTGTTATTATGTTTTGTTACTTACCTGCTGAACTGCCATAAAGTCTATTGGATGGGGTAGCTAGGATTATATTAAAACGTTAAAGCACGGTAGAAGCGCAATGATAAAATTTTAATTAATATATATATATATATATCAATTTTTTAAACAATTCTTGGTACTGAAATATATAACACATAATGATAAGCAATTCTAGCAATACTAATATAATCACCTACCTTTGCAGACCTGTAAACCCTAGCTACTAAATTAAATCACTTTACATACAGTGGTAATACTATGAATGTTGTGATATCAAATTTTAGAAATTGGAACTAAATCAGGTTGTTAAATTTAAATACTTTTTATTAATAAATGATTATTTTAAGTATTACTGCCATGATATGAATAAATAGTATTTTGGATGCACTTATTCAATATAAAAATACAAATGATAAATGTAGCTACACATCAAAAACAACAAGCGCTGCAGGCTCGATATAAAAAAATACTAAAAACACAAATACTTAAATCCAAGAAACATCTTTTCTGCTTCTAAAAAAAATTTGATATATGTTGACAATGCCAAGGCACACTTTGTTCGTGAAAACTTATTTAACACACATAATGAATAATGCCGTATTCAGACTAGCATATCGTCAACACATAATATATACTTTCCTTCAAAATTTATTTTTGGCATAAACTTTTACGATGAAATCAAACATTGAAGATCGCTTTTTTCATTCACATTCGACAAACTTTTTTGCTATTTATAGGTGATACAACTGTGTAGTAGAAGCCCACAACTTCCTTCATTTTCATAATTATCACGACAAAGAAATCTGCGAGGAACAGGCCGTTCACTTATTATTGTATTGCTGTGCGTGGCAGTTCGAATAGATCCATCCAATAACTGAGATCGGATAAACACAGTTTTTGTTTCAAAGTTCATTCAATATACAGACTGTTGAAAAGGATTATATCCACAGCCCAAACTTTGAGTAATTATTACGAAGAGCTCAAATGGAATTCGACAGCCATTATTCCAAATGCGAACACAAACCGCTGCAGTTCAATCTCGTTCCGATTAACAGGCTCGATATTCAATCATATTCTTTTAACTGGCAGAAGGACATGGAAAGAATTCTTGATGGTCACCTTCTTCGCCATTTTACGGGGACCAACAGTATAAAAAAAGCAGGGGCAAGCACCCTGAAGGCCGCAACGGCCTCCAGGAGCCCGCAGGTGAAAAAACACACCTCCTTACTGTACCGTACTCCAATTTAAAATTAACACAAAGGAATACGCTTCCAGTGAAAATGCCAAAACCTAATAACGCCAAAAACCTACGCGAACCAAGATGTCGAGGAAATAGTCCCGTTGAAAAATTTGAATTTAAGAATTAATAAAGTTGAAACCTTAATGGAAACAACAACAAAAGTTAAGACAAATACTATTTAAATCGAATACAAAGTAAATAATTAGGAAAAATTTAGAAATTAAATGAAACGGCTGAAAATTATCGTTTGAATTTCAAAAATTGTCAAAGTTGCCACATGAGATGAAAGAAACTTTGGTGGCGAAGAATTAAATTAATTAAAAATACTGACAAAACCAAAAAAAAGATGTCGATGCAATTTTTGCAATCTAACAAAGTCAAATTGCTAATTTTGCAGTTCATTATAAACTCATATATCCTCTTTTAATTCAGCAAGCTTGATCAGTTTTTGATATATAAATTTTCGTTTCTTTTGAAAAATATCCTGTGATGAGCCAATTATAGTCACTACCACTGCCTCTAATGGTATAACAATGTGTCTTGAAATGTACTGATTATACGGAAAGTAATGAAATATGATTATTAATTCATCTAATGCGACAACCAGCAAAAATTCACTGAGAAAAGAAAAAATTAAAAAATCAGGTTCAAATGGCTTCCAGAAACAACTACTAAAATGGGAGCTTTGTAGTTCCGGTAGTGGCCACCATATACCACTACAATTCAAGAAGAAAGCATCTTAGGCGAAATTAGAAACGTGGACGAAATTTGGGTTACCTACCTAATGGCCTAATTAAAAATATTTCAGGCTTCCGAGAAGATTAATTGCTGTTCAAAAGAATTTCAAATATTTTGAGGAAGATCACTACAGAAAATAATCGTTTTTAGAAATTACCATTTTAATGTATTAAATACATGAAATTATGAAATGCATATCATAAAGTACGAATATATTATATTAAACTATTCGATATAAGTTTTCTGGGTTTTTTTTCAATTTTTTTCTAAAATTACATAATTATCTACGCCTTTTGAAAAATTCTATGTCAAAAATGACAAAATAATATTAACCCTTATTAACAGCAAAAATGATTTCATGAAAAAAAGAATTGTCGACTGTAAAAAAATGAAAATAATATTATGTTTCTAACCGAATAAGAAAGTGAATAAAGTATATACATTATAAATGTCAATTTATTTGACATTTCATGAATTCACCCTTTTTAGCATCTTGATTATAGCAAGAATATAAGTATCATTTTACAGATTGGAGTGTCGCATTTCATTTTTCACAAATGTAGCTCTCAGCAGTATCATAATATTAGAAAAAATAAACAGTATTAAAAATAAATTATTTATCTTCAATAATTATTTGTATTTTTCTACATTAATCTATATTTTGTTTTATTTTAGTTGCTAGTAATTGTTTTGGTAATTTCATGTAATTTAATTAAATAATACCTTTATTTATTCTTTTATATCATACAAGGATATATATCATTACAAAATATTTACTTATTCTATTTTTAAGTTTTAAAGGTTAACTGAAAAATTACGTAACTTTCTTGTAAAATTTAAAAAAATAATTATCCAATGTTTCATATTTATAACGCTCTCCTACAGCGCCCAACGTTGCGTCACATGAATTAAAATAAACAAAACGCAACTATTTATTTATTAGTAAAGGAACACAGTGAAAAAATTCATTATAAATGAAATATTTATTGGCTTAAAAATGCCGAATACAGTTTACAAAAAATAGAAAAAGGGACTTAAAGAAACTTGATTTCAAACCCATTACCTCGTTAAAGCAACGCGAATGGCAGTAAATTGGTTGTTTCAGCGTAACAAAGTAGAGCTATAAAATATCGGCAGGGATTACCTGCACTAGGGGAACAGCCAATCGGTATCGACTCCTAGTTTTGACTCGGGAGTCTTTTCAAGGAAAAAGGTTCAACGCTTCAATGAACTGTTACCTTCAAGATATCACTTTCAGGGCCAGAGGGTTCTTTCTTTTTTACTTATTGCTTGTTACTTTTGAAAAACTTCAGGAAATTGGGGAAAAGCTAGTTGAGTTAAAGAAAGCTTCGGTGCGTAAGAAACTTAAAAGAAAACTAAGGGACGGGATCTGGACGCCCATGTGGTTTAGTTTCTAAGTGAGATGAATTAAACATTATTCGGTTTGTCGAGAATACTTGTAATGGCCTTTTTCAGAAATAGAGAAAGAGTCTTAGCTTCATCTTGACTTATTTCCAAAGGAAAATTCAGTCAGCTATCAAGAATATTTCTCTTTTCTCATCCTGATGGTTTATCCTACGCATGTGAAAAGATGCTTCTTTTTGTATACGTAAAGAAGGTGGTAAAAATCAACAAGAAATGTTTTAAAATTTTGAATTATCTCGTTCCCTTTCGGTATATAAGACAATATATTGTTTTAAATTTTGGAAAAAATAGATAACTTTTTATGAATTTCATTATTGGGAGGAAAAAAAGTTTATGAATATAAGCTGTTTATTAAAGTTTTTTTGTTAAAATAATGAAGTATTGTTTTTGTATTCTAAAGTATCTAAATTTTAATTGGATATCAGCACTTAATTCTATCCTAACTATAAACAATAAATTTTTCTTACGAACTAATTTGATATTATTTTACTTATATCCATAAAATATACTTCTGAATTAATTTAAGAAGAAGAAAGTGTAATTTATTTAAAAATGTAGCCTACTGATAAGTAAATCTGCTTGAATACAAAAATGTGCCTAAATTATACGTAAAGAATCATCTCGACACAGTACAGTATTTTTAACATTCTGAAAAACGCTATTCCCATTGATTAACACTATATTTATATTTACGCAATTTTTGTACTGAAATGTCCTTAACTTTTAAATAATAAAAATGATAAATATTAAATAATAATAATTGTTCTCTTGATGTTTATATCTTGCCGGGATACTTGTCTTATTATTTTTTACAATTATGTTTGAGAACTATACTAATTTAACGTTTTTAAGATTTTGGTTATTATAAGTTCAACATTTCACAATGCCTTATGAATATTTAAGAATGACATATAAAGGACAATATACTCTTATTTGCAATTTTAATGAAAAATATGTGTGAAAACATGAAAAATATTCTTTTTTCAGACAACACAAATCTACGCACATTTAAAAGAAATCACAAAAATAGCAATAAATCCTTCAAAAAGCAATCATCTGATACGGAAATTCAATATATTGTAGAAAACTTTTAGTAATTCTAGTACTTGAAATATTCAAAAAGCAATCATTCGATACGAAAATTCAATATATTGTGGAAAACTTTTAGTAATTCTAATACTTTAGTAATTCTTAAAATATTCAGGTTGTGTTACTGCAAGCTGATTCCATTCCATTACCTAAAAGGGGCGACTCAGTTCAATGGCTGTAGTGTCATTTGATGACCAATCAAGCTACGGCTGTTTCATCGAGATTGCCTCATTCCTAAAGAGCCTTAAAGTTTCACATGTGAAGATAAGTTCGCAGGTTTCGTTATGATAAGGAAATAAGAAATTTAAAATACCTAATTTGCCGGAGATGATTTCCAGCATCATCTGCTTAAAGAATTTTGATGCAGGAACGTAGGACACTAGACGGTTATAAGCAGTTAGAATCTAACTGATCCTTTAATTCCTATGACCACTGGAATTCAGGGAAGACTACTGGAACGTTTGAGCTTTTCCTGCAGAGAGAAGAGAATCCCCGCCGGGTCAAAAACCGCAAGGACAGACAGTAATCTTAATCTGTTGATATAAAAAATAGGAATTTGCTTAGCTGATTGCAGCTAGTGAGTTTTATTAGGGTTCGGCTGAAATGAGAGTTAACGTTCCCAAAACTCACCAGGTTGAGCCACGTTTGCATTCAAGCACACTTAACGAGTTGGGTGGAAATTAGGCACTTCGGGCGCCCATCGTCCTTTGGTTGAACAGACGTTTGAGCGTTTTCCATTTTGAAAGAGTCAATCAAGTCAATTTTATCACACACACCAACTCAGTTCATATAGGAATAGAATCACGTGTCTACAACAACAAAAATACACATAATTTAGGATGATTGTTTTCTGGACCTCAACATACTCATAAACTTTCAGAAAGATGTGTTTTTCTTCTTCATCTTCCTCTTTGTCATTGCTATGCAACTTAGAAACAACAGTGCTTTCTATATGCGCTGCATTATTCCTCGTTGTGGGCACAATATACATGAAGTGTATTATTTTTAATGTGTCAAATAGACATGAAATTTGTGAGTTTTATGAATGTACAATTTTAAGGGAATATTTCTTGTAATTTGTTTACGCAGTCATTTATTCCATGCTGTGTGAATATAAATCAAAATATAGCCTTTTTTCGCTACCGATATATTTATGATTTTATCTTTACATTGTAGAATCTTGTAAACAATAATATTTTAAAAGCAAGGAAAATAGAAAATATGTTTCATTTTATTTTTTTTCATGAAATAATTTACTTTGATTTCTATTAGAAATTGACATAAGAAATATTTGACAAAAAGAAACCCTTTATTTGAAAGATTTTAATTACAACTTTTGCTGTTAATATAAATAACTCCATTTTCCAAATGACACAACCAAAACTCTAAACGACACAAACAAAACTCAAAATGACACAACCTTGCTTTTACTTGATTTTAAATTAAGAGTTCTACGAAGGAGGAACTACGTAAAGTTCTATTATATTTTTATCAACGAAAAGAATTCAAGTTTGAGAAATTTATCATCAAAGCCATGATTAAAGTTGTTAGTATAATTACTCATTCTCATTTAATATGAGTTTTTAAATTTTTTATGTTTATATGGGCATTATAAGGGCATTTCTTAGAGGCTGGCTATTGTAAATAGCTATTGCTATACATCACTTGTGGAAGTTGTTCAAATATATTTGCAACGAATATTGTCATTTTTATGCAACGGTATAATAGCGTTCAAACTGAGTGGGATAAGTAAGACGTTACCCTATGTATGTGGTTTAAACAAATTCTAACTAATTTCATAATCTGTAAATAATTCACAATATTTTCTTAAAATAAATTTTAGTTATGAAAATACCACTGAAACTATTAAGCAATTAAGGAAGCAAGTCCAATACTCTTCTTGAAATATCTCAAAGAATTAGGTAGTAGCGATAATTGATTAATGCATGCTAAAATTCATAAAGGAAACGTGAGCAAAAACTTTAACTAATTGCACCAACAAGAGAGAAGAGAAAATTTTCCTACTTAGAAAACAAGGAATAATTAGTATTTTCGAACGATTAATTATGTGTAAGAAGTATCAGGACCGGTGTAGTTACATGTATTTAGAAGAGTGTACAAACTTCTAAAAGCAACCCGTTTTTAAAAGAACAGCAAGAAATTAATTGTTGGTTGTGATTCTTAAAGGATTTTCTCCTAATTCTTTGAGGAAAGGCACAGGAATTTCTTTTTCCAATGATTAAGTTTCTTTCTAAATAGAATATTATGAACATTTGCTAGTCAGCATTGATAAAACCTGTTATAATACTAACTATTAGATCATTAATTTTGTTCAATATTAACTATAGTTATCCTATTATATCGCAGATATGAATTTAAGGAGATATCGTTATGTTTCTTATCAATAAGATGATGAATATTTTCATATTTTAATTTCTATAAAAAATATATTCTTAAAAACATATAAGAAAAATCAATATCGTATTTAAGCCAAAAAAACTTATGAATAAGAAAGTGAGGTTTTACTTGTTATAAAATATAAATTCACGATTATGTTTCGAATATAGTTTTTTTGTTTACCCTTTCTTTAAAAAAATCAATAAATTTATTTTTCAACTAACGAGGAATGCTGACAGCAGTTAAGAGTCATATCAAATGAAATTAAAATTAGGAAAATGATTCAATTCAGTTGTCATAAAAGTAAGATATTTAAAATAATATAAATTTTGCTTAATCGTTAAAATTACAATAAAGCAGAAACTAATAAAAATACTCTTTTCAGATGATAGCATCCTATCATAGGTCCATTAAAATATTCAAATCTCTATTTATGCAAAGACAGCTTGCTTTTGAAAGCATCGCCATTTAAGGAAATTATTTATACATTCGAATCATTATACATGCATTCAGTTAAAAAAAAATGTCTCATTATACTCAGTTTCAAATCAGGATTGGAAACATTTTAAAAAATCGAAGGAATTATGAACAAAGAGCATTGGATAATTACCAAACATATGAAATCAATTAGTTAATTATTTCAATTAAAATTATAAATGAACTAAAAAACATTTCTTCTTAAATTTAAATGCATGTTTGTTGTGTCTGCAATTATCTCAGATTGCCAATGATTAATATAAAATTTATTTTCGAGACATCGAGAGATGCGTCTTTGATGTTTCAACAGTTTATTGTAAATTTAATCTGCTTCATTTTGTTTCACAGCATTGAAATTTAAATTGGTCTACATGAAATTATACTTTTTTATGTGATAAAGAGTTTTTTGGACACCTAAACTTATCTGACATAAATATTGAGCAGTGTCTTCATTAGTAATATTCCCAGAGATGTATTTATCTGGAATAATTTCCAGAAGAAAATAGCTTTGTTTAAATTAAAGTTAATACAGTATTATCAAGGAAGGAATATTTATAATAGTTTTATTTAGCATTTGATACGAGTCTCCTAAAATAAAATGAGCAGTAATGCCTTGCACTGGTACCTATGTAAACAAACTAATCTTGATGATTATAATAAAATATATATGACTTCAGGAAAACTTGGGAATTTATATTTTATATCCTTGAACACTTTAGAAAGTAATTTCAAAGGAAATCCCCCGCTGCAATTATATTAGAATAAATAGAATAAAGGAAAAATGATAAAATATGAGTAGTATGGTTGGACATAAACATAGAAAGGAGAGTCGAAAATTGGAACATACCAAACATTCCAAAAATTACAAAAACATCATGATTATGAATAATATATATACCCTATTTTAGTATCGATATTCGAGAAAATATTGAAATTTAAAACGTAACACATTTTCGCGTTCGCTGTACCTACAAGCATAATGGACTGATTCTGCCTCAGAAGTTAAAATCTCTGAAATTATTCATTCAAAAGTTAGCTGAATCCAAGGTACAGGGTCTCCACCAAAGTAATAAAGAATTGGAGAATGGGATAGAAAGAAAATGTTGACGGATATTAAAACCGTTCTTACAGAATATTAAAGAGTGAAGTCAGAAATTTCTTTTTTAGTTTTTATTTCAGTAGTTCACATTTTCAGCAACAGGAGGCGCTCCGCTTCCGGTTAATACTTTTCAGTCCTCTTAATACTCATGTAAATTATGTCACAATGCTAGCTCATTGTCTCAGTAGAAGTACAAAATTAGCTACTGCATTCTCTAAATACGTTACTGAGATGGTTTCACATTCATCACTAACAATCAGCACCAAGTTCTCCAACATGGTAGGAATTTGTTGGTACACTGCTTCCTTTAGGTTGCCCAATAGAAAAAAATCGCATGAATTGAGAGCCAGCAGGGGTCAATCAATACCCAAGTCCGTTTCATTGGAGAGCCATTATAATGAAGCGTTCATCAAAATTTTTCTCCAGGAATGTGAAAACATCTCTACACTTACGAATCCGTAATACATTTACACTGCGTGGACTCATTGGCCTCCATGCATGCCTCGGATATTGTTAAATGGTGCTGCAGCGACATCTGCAGGTGAAAATTTGTACTACTCAAATAAAAACAAACGGAAAAATCCTGACATCGCAAATTTGTTTTTCGCAAGATTGACTGTAATAACTGTCGCCGTTTTTTTTTTCTGTTGTTATTGTCAGACTCTGAAACCGCTAGGCCTTTTCGGGATGCCTTGTATTTTCACAGCGCTTCGTGTTCTGAACAAAGCTTTTATGTTTGCTTTCAGGTAAGAAAAAGCACACCGGCGCTGAATACTATTTCTGATGTCAAATAATGGTTATGGACATATTGGCTTTTTATAAGCTTACTAGCCGTTGTACTCGAGGTTCCACTCGCGTTTATCTGACTAATCCTTACTGATAATGAATAATTAATTACTACTTTAAAAGGTTTCGAAAAAACAACACTTTTGGTCGCATCTTTTGGAGCATATATGTAAAGATTGTTTGGAGTTCTCCTTCCAGAACATGCAATGGCAGGAACAAACTTGATAACGGCATATTTGTTTGACATAATATACTCATCCGAAATGATAAGTTTGCAATTTGTTGGGCAATCACCTTATCAGACTTTTTGCTCATATTGCATATAAGATTCTCAGTGTGTGCTGAGACCAGAGGTAACTGTAACGGAGAGTGTGCTGTGGTGTCACCATCCAAAAGTCTGATAGCTATTCTTGATGGAGCAACGGCAAGAGCTATATGACAGTTAAATTGAATTTGAAAAAGGATCAAATTAATTTAAAAATGTTAATACAATTTTACATGAGGCTTCAAGTTAGAGAGAGGTTCTACGTCCTCTTCAGTAATCAAATTCTCCATTACTTCATGAACTGTAAGCTGATCTCTTGTTAGTCAAGGTTTATTTTTTCCCACCATATTTTGTAAAACAAACCCAATTCCATTGAAGATCCGCCGTCCATGGGCCTGTTGCACGTTAAATCATATGTAGTGACCAAACTTCCTCCTGCTTGTGTTGTGCGGAAGTTTGGAGAGGGGTGGAAGCTCAGTTGTCTTCGTCATTTGATCGCGGTTCAAATTTACGAGGTACGTTCCAAAATAGCCCTCGTTTTCGTTCAAAAACTGAACGTTCATATAACTAAAACTGAAACTAAAATATGTAAATAAAACACGCATTATAAATTTGAATTTATGAAATTGTTTTTCGAAGTACGTTTCACAAAAAATTGTCAGAGAGAAAATTTTAAAATAATTACATATAAGTCCTAAATACAATGAAAGTCATTGAAGTAATTTTATTATTGAAATTCATGAGTTCATAATAGAAAAATTCCTATCTTCTACATATTGCTTTCATATTGACTAGTAAAGTGAAACATGCGAACTATGTTTTCTTGGATTTACGCAATATTTCACAAATTTAATTCAGAAAAGGACATAAGTATCTGAATTTTTTTCTGAAAAATTCTTTTAAAAACATACTTTCATCTGTTTGATATCCTGATTTATACAAAATTCTACTCTTGTAGTATTTTTATAATCAATAAAAGAGATAAATTATGTTTAATTTGAAGGAATTTTATACAATCTATAAAATCTTATAATCACACAGTTATATAACTATAAAACACAGAATAACAGAAAATACGCCTTTCAGACATTTTGTTATACTTCTGATTGCTTTTTAGCAAAGAGACAATTGAAGAATTCTCGACAATAATCACGAAGCAGCAGTTAAAAGTATATATGTTAATGCCTAAAGCTTATAAGTTACCTTTATATCATACAGCTAGTACAATTAACTATATGTCCAAATTGTACAGTAAAACACGCAGTAGAATCCAGACATGGATTTTTATCTTTTCTAGGCTTCTATTTTAGAGACATTATTGATTACAGTGTATTTCTCAATTGATTATTCTATAATATACCTCCCATCAGACATCTGTCACGTAAATAATAATAATCTCTTTGTTAATAATTGAATATTAATTGGGGGATCAAAATGTTAATAATTAAATAAAGCACCAAATGTAAATAATCAAAATATGTTGGGGGTGCTAATGTAGGGCATTAAATATATTGAATGGAATTAGGATAAAATTAAAACATTTGGAAGCAAGGTAAATGCCCAGAAAAATATAATTTAAATTAATATATATTATGAACAATTAATTAATTCTGGGTACTGAAATATTAACACGATAATAAGAAATACTAGCAATACTGATAATCACCTACCTTTTAGCGACGTGAGTAAACCTAGCTACTTAATGCAGGCACAGTGCATACAGCACATTGCGCTATATTAATTGAAGAAGAACAAATTTATTAAAATTCAAATATTTTTTATTAACAATTCTATGAATACTAAACTTTAACAATTTTAAGATATGAATATAAATTTGCAAATTTTACTGCTGATGCACACAACATCAAATCTTGAAAATTCTAACTATAAAACAAGTATATAAAAAACATATCTTTTCTTTACCAAATTAGTAAATAAAAAAACGAAAACACTCTCCTGTGGCCATTTTGAAATACGATTATGTGTAGTGAGAGATTAGTAGTCTCACAATGAATAATTTTTTTATGCACTGAAAAACGAACCCTTCATTGACTTGAACTCTCGTGCACTATATAACGGATTTAAATCATTTAGTGAAATCCTTGGTTTTTTGCTACATCACTTGCGATCAATATTTGCATGGGAAAATAGTTTTCCCCGTTTTTAAGCAGAAAATCTTTCTTGCTCATTATTTGTTTTCTATTAGCGTCTCGTTCACAAACAACAAAATCGTTGCAGATGGTGACACTCGCACAAAACAATCAGTACCATCTCGATCTTCAACTTTTTTTTGGAATCATCACTGCTGTTCGCACAATGAAAGAGCACAATATCGCCATTCAAACGCAAGAAATAAAGGCTTCAGCATGAACACGAATAGTTCAAGACAATAAAATGAAGTTCAGTTCAAACATAAGTCGCCTGTTTGATTTCTTGACTAAATTCAACATTTTAGTTCTTTTAATGGCAGATTTTTTTATCTACTGCTTGCATGCCTGAGGACGAGAACCAGAAAGGGGTAAATCCCAACGATATAAAACCTCAGATGCGTGCTATCCTCAGAGATATTCAAACGAAAAGAAGACAAAGGAATCTGCTTTCATAACGGAAAAACAGCTTCTTCAGTCAAGAACGTCAAAACCCAATAACATCTAAAGATTCATCCGCAACAGATGGCGAGGGAAATACGTAGCAAATTTGAATTTAAAATTAATAAAGTTGAAACCTTGGTGGACAACAACAAAATTTAAGACAAATAATAATTAAATCGAAAACAAAAGAAAATAATTAAGTAGAATTTAGAAATTAAATGAAACGGCTAAAATTAACGTTTAATTTCAAAAATTATCAAAGTTGCCACAAGAAAAGAAAGAAACTTTAGTGGCGAAGAATTAAATTAATTAAAAAATACTGACAAAGCCGAAAATATTGACGCAATATTTGCAATCTAATCTCCCCCCCCCCCAACGGGAAAAAAAAAATTTTGCTGCAAATTGACTGGAAGCATTTTCCTGAAAACAGTTTCAAAATTTACTCTATTAACACATAGAGCATTATACACATAAAATTTAAAAATATTGCATAATTATATACATATTTACATTCTTGCTTCTATTGTCTCCACTCTCCTCCAAGAAACCACAACAAAAATCTCAAAACACATCATAATACCATGTAAAAATTATGCCATACAATTTCATCCACAATACTAAATATTTTTTCAAATTTATTCATTTATTTCTTCATTTCTTAAAAATATTTCGAGCATTCAAAACAATAGGAAAATAATATGTCTTGATACAGAATTGAAACTCCCTGAAATAAAAGTCAATCAGTTGTGATGTATATAGCTTCAAAAAGCTGCAAATTCATGCAATATAATTTTTTTTTTATACATAAAATTTCTTACAATTTCACCCCTATCAAGACCTATATCCTATTCACTACATTTTCGGACCAGCCTGACAAAATGAGTAAAGTCATATAAAATGGAAGACATCACCATCATATACAGAATAACAATCTTGACACAGAAATAAAAAATAGCAAGAAACATCTGTAAAGCTATATAATACATCTTTTTTTTTTTTTTTTTTATGTGTCGACACTTTTATGATTTGCATTTATCAAAAAGAAGTAAATAAATTCTATATCACAGTTAAATTGTAAAACAATTATAGACATAAATTTTATTTTTAAAGAATTTTTTCTCTTTTTCACAACAATTCTTTAATTCCTAAGGTTTGGCCTAGGCTGCTCTTGTTTAAAAATTTTGCTTACATTAAGTTTCATTGTTTTGTTGTCCTTAAGACTCTTAATGACATAATTATTATTTCTTAAAATCTTTATAATCTCAAAAGGTCCTTTATATTTCTCCTGGAACACATGTGGATGAGAAAAATTCTTAACAAATACCTTGTCGCCTAAATTAAATTTTGGCACTTTACGACCCTTGATGTGCGGACCATTGTTTTTGAAATATTGTTCCTCATTTTTTGCAAACTCATTTCTTATGGAACACATATTATTTCTGATATTTTTCAGATATTTTGATTCATTTTCAACAGTAATAGGTTCAAAAAAGCTATCTAAAGGTAGATTTTGCTTTCTGCCAAAAAATATTTCTGCTGGAGCAAATTTTGTTACAGAATGAATTGAATTGTTGTAGTACAATTTGAAAAATAAAAGTTTCTCTGACCATTGAAAAGTACTCTCACACATTGATGCCAAACTTTCTTTCATTGTTCTGTGAGCTCTCTCAAGTAAACCATTTGCCATTGGATAGTAAATTGAAGATTTTCTATGCTGAATATTTAACCTGTCTAAAAATTCCACCATCTCATTCGAGATAAAATTAGTGGCATTATCAGTGATTAAAAATTTTGGAAGACCAAAATTGGCAAAATATTTGTTTAAACAATTAATGATAGTTCTAGAAGTGATGTTTTGTAAAGGATAGGCTTCTAAATATCTACTATAGTGATCAATTATAGTTAAGATAAAATTTTTGTTGTCTGTGGACCTAGGAAGTTTACCAAC
Organism: Araneus ventricosus; assembly: GCA_013235015.1. NCBI lineage: Eukaryota > Metazoa > Arthropoda > Arachnida > Araneae > Araneidae > Araneus > Araneus ventricosus. The sequence continues at coordinate 3,797,897 of BGPR01000003.1, read as the reverse complement.
AACATCAATAGCAATACACTGACCTGGTGCAAGATTTCTTTTGGGAATCATTTGTGTTTGAGTTAATTTGGCTTTTGGTTTGTTTTCTAAGCATTTTTCACAATGCTCACAAAAATTTTTTGTATCTAAGTACATACCTCTCCATTGATACTTATGTCTAATGAATTCAAAAGTTTTCCTAACACCAAAATGTGGAGCATGGGCAGTTTCAATACAAACTTTAATTAGAGATTTAGGAATTACAATTCTATTTACAATTTTCTTTTTATTTTTATGCGCATTTTTTATCATTAACAAACCTGAATTAACATCAAGAAAATATTGTTTACATTGTTTGTTTACAGATAAATCATTCATAATTTTGCTTAAAATTGCATCTTGTTTTTGTTCAATTGAAATGTTTTGCATGGAAAGTTTATCATTAGGTTGAAAAAGAGTGATGTTGTTTACATTTAAAGAATTTTCTTCCACAACTCTGGATAGAAAATCAGCGGGATTTAAACTACCAGGTATATGAGTGGGAGTGAATGAGAAAGTACCTAAATACAATAACCACCTAGCAACTATTTCTGGTTTTTTGTCAAGACTTTGATATTCAGTTAATGGTTTAGCATCAGTTAAGAGTTCAAAATTTTCTCCCAATAATTGATCATGAAAATGTTTGACCGAAGCATAAATAGCAAGCAATTCTCTTCGTATCGAAGGATATTTACATTCTGCTGGTGTTAATTTTCTAGAAAAAAATTCTAAAGGATAGTAAACATTGTCTTTCTTTTGCAATAATATACCACAAATTGCAATTTTACTAGCATCAGTAATTAATGAAATAGGCAAATTTGGATCAAAGTTTTTTAACGTAGGTTTTTTGAGAATGATTTCCTGCACAGTGTTAAAAGCATTTTCACATTCAACTGACCAAACAAATGGAGTATTTTTCTTTGTTAACTTTACCAACGGTTCAACAATACCTGCATAATCATAAATCAAACCTCTAAAATAATTCAGCATACCCAAAAACATTTGTACCTGCTTTAAATTTTTTGGCCTAGGAAAATTTGTAACTTTGTTTACATTCTGTTCTGATGGAGAAAAACCATTAGCATTTAAATCAAAACCAAGATAAGTAATTTCTGGTTTGCACAATTGCAATTTTGATGGATCCAAAGTAAGATTAAATTTTGTGAGTCTATCAAATACTGTTTGCAAAGTTACTTTAAGTTCACATAGGGAATCTGCTGCAATAATAATGTCATCAAGAAAAAATTGCACATTTTTACCTGTGATACCATTTAAACATTTTGAAATTAGTGTGTGAAAATATGATGTACTGTTTTTTGAGCCAAAAGGAAGTCTGGTCGGTTGAAAATTACCTATTTCTGTACAGAATGCAAGTTTTCGCTTATCCTCATCCCTCAATTTTATTTGGAAGAAAGCTGACTTCAAATCCAAAACACAATAAATTTTCCTACCTGCAATGTTTTTAATAATTTCAGAAATTTTTGGAAGACAAATTTTGAATGTTTCAGTTATGCTATTTAGAAGTCTATAATCTACAACCATTCTGAATTTAGGTTCAGAATTACTGTCACTAGGATTTTGTTTTTTCTTAATGAAAATTACAGGAAAACAATAACTCGAAGAAGATGGTTCAATGATACCTGCCTCTAAAAGATTGTTAATTTCTTGCTGAGCATATTTTTTAGCCATGAGAGGAATAGAATAAGGTTTTGTTTGTAGCGGAAAATTATGCAGGAGAGAAAATTCTGGGATTACTGCTGAAGTTTCACCAAGAGTTTTGTATGATTTTGAAAATACCTTATAATTTTTAAGAAGTAAATCTTGCATGTCTTTTTTGTCTTTATCATTAAGATGATCAAGTTTAAAATCAGATTTGAGTAACTCATCTCTACGCATTTTATGAATTTCATTTAAGTTTAAGTTGTTAATTTGATAAATTTCAGATTCAGAAGGAGACATGATGTCATTAACATCAAATGTTGACAATTTGCCCATAATTGTATTCTTTCTAACATGAATGACTTTATTTGTGTTATTTTCAATTATGGTGTGAAAAAGATTAGCATTAGTGGGAACATTTAGAGATTCATTGATTAAGTAACCTAGTTTATTTTTCTTTGGAATAAAAATTAGATCTTTGTTTTTTGAAATATTTTTAGGAACTTTTAAATTTATAATTTCTGTTGAAAAAGGCTGAACTGTAATATTATTGGCTATTTTGACATTAAGCGCATGAAAAGTTTCCTCGCTGACATTACCTTTTTCACCAAAATTGTTGTTAATTTGCTCAAAACTTTCTTTTTTGTTTTTGTCACTTTCAGATATGTCACAATCAGTTTTTTCACTGCAAACATTGGTAGGAGAATTTTCCTCAAAATTAAATTTTTGATTACCAACTAGAAGTTGTTTGTTTACAGTGTCTATGACAACTTTATTTCTTTGTAAGAAATCATAACCAAGAATAGCATGATACTGAGCATTCCAAGAGTTTAACGTGACAAAAAATTGATTCGAGAACCATTTTTTTTCAATTTTGAATTTTAAATTAATTGCTGACATGTAAGGAACAACTGTGTTATCTATTGTTTTAATTCTGACCATTCTTGAAATATACTCAACCTTAGTTCTTGTTTTGATTTGATCAACAATGTGTGGTTGAATTAAACTTACATTTGCACCTGAATCAATAAGACATTTTAACTGAATACCACAAATTTTTATATTAACAATTGGAAGATTGTTGCTATTGTTAGTGCATGACATTAATACTTTGGTTTTTGAATTATCTAAAACTTTTTCTTTATTTTGATTTGGCTGTTTAACTGAATTTTTATTTTTTGATTTTTTAGTTTGAGAATTTTGCTTTTTGATTACATTTTTATTCTTAGATTTCTCACCATCATGCCTTTCTAACACTTTGACATTACTCTGTTTTTTCTTAGTTACATGAGACACTTTTTTGTTGTTTTCGAAATCATAACTCTTTTTTTTATAGATTCCTGCCAAAGAGAATTCTTTTTTTTGTGGTTTGCAAGAATCTTCTAGAAGTTTAAATTGTTTCTGAAACCTCTATTAGAAACAGATCTAAAATTACCTCTGAAACCTCTTCCAGAATTACTCCTTTGATTTGCACGAGAGCGATAAGGATGAAAGTTATTTGCACGAAAAGTTCTGTTGTAGTTTGGCCTAACATTACCCCTGTAGTAATTGCCACGGGTATAATGAAAACAATTATTGGCTTTGTGGTTTAACTTGCCACAAATTTGACATGGAGATTGTTGGTTACTTTGATCATTATTGGAGTTGGTTGCTGGTGCTTCTGACAAACTATTCACACATAAATTTTGGGAAGATATAGCATTTACTTTTTCAGATAGTTCTAAAATTTGTTTATTCGTTCTCAATTGTTGTGATAAAATCTGGTTTATACCAGAATCTGTGACATTTATTTCTGCACCATCATCACTCAAATCATTGTCAATGTTTTTAGCTATTGCTACAGCAGATTTGAAATTTTTGGGTCCCAGTTTTTTAACTTCTACCCTAATATCTGGTCTTAATGCTTCAATAAATTTTGAAAGCTTTAATTTTTCTGTTAAGTTTATAATATTCTCTTCCTCACTGTTATTTGGATTAGAGAATTTATCAGTGGTAGAACTCACTTGCTCTGCCAAATCTGAAATAGATTGGCTGACTTTTTGTTTTAAATTGTTAAATTGCCTTTGAGCTTCTTCAAAATTTGGTTTTTTGCAAAATTTTTCTTCAAGCTTTTTTACCAAAGAATCAAAATGATCTAATTCCTCCAATTTCGGATTGCTCACCAAGAATTTTAATGCTTCATCTTTTAGATTGAGTTTTAGAACCAAAATTTTTTTAGCCTCACTCCATTTCTCAATCTTCGCTATCTCAATAAACTGTTTTATAAAAAAAATCAAAGTTTTCATTACCACCTTTGAAAGGTGTGAGAGAAGAGATAAGACTTTGGGCCATTGTACTTTAAAATCTACTGACAGTTATGAAATATTATATCAATTATAAAAATACCCAAATCATATATAAAATACTGAAATACACAAATTGAAATTTATAATACTATTAAATCATTTTCACAAAAATAATGCAATTTCCCTGAAGGAGACTGGAGCATTGAGCAAAAATATAAAATATTTTAATACTCTGACATGTGCATCACTGTTAAATTTTAATTAGTTGGCAGTAAATTTAAATTTAATAAATAACCCATGAACTCAACCTTAAATTTGTATATTACAATTTTGCTTTTGAACACGGCACCAAATGTTAATAATTGAATATTAATTGGGGGATCAAAATGTTAATAATTAAATAAAGCACCAAATGTAAATAATCAAAATATGTTGGGGGTGCTAATATTAAGGGCATTAAATATATTGAATGGGGTAGCTAGGATAAAATTAAAACATTTGAAGCAAGGTAAATGCCCAGAAAAATATAATTTAAATTAATATATATTATGAACAATTAATTAATTCTGGGTACTGAAATATTTAACACGATAATAAGAAATACTAGCAATACTGATAATCACCTACCTTTGCTGACCTGAAAACCCTAGCTACTTAATTAAAAGTGAAATTGCATACAGTGGTAGCACATTGCGCTATATTAATTGAAGAAGAACAAATTTATTAAAATTCAAATATTTTTTTATTAACAATTCTATGAATACTAAACTGCCAACAATTTTAAGATATGAATATAAAATTTGCAAATTTTACTGCTGATGCACACAACATCAAATATATGAAAATTCACAACTATAAAACAGAAAGTATATAAAAAAATAACATATCTTTTCTTTACCAAATTAGTAAATGCAAAAAAACGAAAACACTCTCATAACGGCCATTTTGAAATACGATTATGTGTAGTGAGAGATTAGTAGTCTCACAATGAATAATTTTTTATGCACTGAAAAACGAACCCTTCATTGACTTGAACTCTCGTGCACTATATAACGGATTTAAATCATTTGAAGCAAGGCAATCCTTGGTTTTGCTACATCACTTGCGATCAATATTTGCATGGGAAAATAGTTTTCCCCGTTTTTTTTAGTTGACTTGAAAATCTTTCTTGCTCACATTATTTGTTTCACAAGTGGCGTCTCTCGTTCACAAACAACAAAATCGTTGCAGATGGTGACACTCGCACAAAACAATCATTACCATCTCGATCACACTACTTTCAACTTTTTTGCAAGTCATCACTGCTGTTCGCACAATGAAGAGCACAATATCGCCATTCCAAACGCAAGAAATAAAAGGCTTCAGTCCAGCATGAACACGAATAGTTCAAGACAATAAAATGAAGTTCAGTTCAAATATAAGTCGCCTGTTGATTTCTTATTTAAATTCAACATTTTAGTTCTTTTAACCAACAGATTTTATCTACTGCTTGCATGCCTGAGAGGACGAGAACCGAAGGAATAAATCCCAACGGTCTCGGAGCCTCCAGGATGCGTGCTATCACTTCAGAATATTCAAACGAAAAGACAAAGGAATCTGCTTTCATAACGGAAAAAACAGCTTCAGTCAAGAACGTCAAAACCCAATAACATCTAAATTCATCCGCAACAAGATGGCGAGGAAATAGTCCCGTAGCAAAATTTGAATTTAAAAATTAATAAAGTTGAAACCTTAATGGAAACAACAACAAAATTTAAGACAAATAATAATTAAATCGAAAACAAAGAAAATAATTAAGTAAAATTTAGAAATTAAATGAAACGGCTAAAATTAACGTTTGAATTTCAAAATTATCCAAAGTTGCCACAAGAAAAGAAAGAAACTTTAGTGGCGAAGAATTAAATTAATTAAAAATACTGACAAAGCCGAAAAATGATGTTGACGCAATATTTGCAATCTAACACTCTTGTTTGCCTAACCTAAAGTTCTATAAACACTTAAACGAGATGCAATCTCACAAAGCTCTTGTCATCATCCATAGATTCTGAATTTGGCTAGAATTATATGGCATCCATGAATATTGATGGGATTAATCAGTGAACCAAGTCAAAATGTTCAGATGAGAAATGAGAGAGTATCTCTCTATTATTCAACAGTCAATGTGTATAGAAAATGTCATTATTTATGTCAGATTGTGTGATTACCACTTTATAGTGAATCAAAAGTTCTTTCTGTACTACAGTCATATAAGATGGTCATAGGTTTTTGCATACATTTTGTTATAAAAATAATATTAAGCTGAAAATTAGTTTTTTTATAATACTTTTTACAATTTAATGAACCTTTAATGGAGTCATTCAAAGTCAAACAGATTAAAATTATTGAACATGAGCAATATAAAACTTGGATCGAAGTGGTAAAAAACACATGCTCGTTCTGCCATATATTTTTTAAATCTAGAAATGACAAATTACCGAAGGATTATAAATAATTATCAAATGTCAGTTTATTTTTATTTCTGCAAGATACTTAGTTTTGAGATTTAGATGCTAATCACTGAAAAAAATTATAATTGATAAAAAAATGCTTGTAAAAGTATATCTGTCATAAAACTCTTCATTATTATAATATCATTAGTCTATTGTGATCACAATTTATTTTGTTTTTGTTTTAAAGCTTCTAGTAAATGTATTATTTTGTGCATATTAGAGAAAATCCATAATTGTCTGGTTAATTTTTGTTATGAGGAAGCAATTTTTAGTTTCCAAATTCGTCTTTCTCTTTGCTGAAACAGTTTCGAGTCTTTTTTTTGTAATTTTGAACAATTATGGTTAGAAATTAATTGAAATAGAAATATGATGGTTCCACATTTTTTTATCTTTCAGAAAAAGTGTATAATATGAATATGTGCAAATTGATTAACTATATTGCATATATGCTTAATGAGATGTTGATAATCATGCATCGTTCATTAATTTGCTTAAATAGCAAGAAGGTATCGGAGGATACATTTTTAAATATTCCCTCACATTTATAAAGTATACGTTACTTTGTTGAAATGTATGAAACAGATTAGAAAAAAACAGACTTTAATATATGCAATAAATAGTTAGACAGTTTTATTTAAAAAAATGCACTAACAAAAATTTCTTTAACTTTACTCAGGTATTGCTATGTGGTTGCTTTTATCAAACAGCATTCATTGAATTTCGTATTCAAAACAAATCTCATTTTTCCTAAATTTAAAATCTAATTATTATTATTTTATTATATTTTTTTAAATATTTATTCTATTCAACTGATTAAAATTTCGTCGGATATTTTCTATGAAATAAACATGTAATATCATTATTAATTTAAAATAATTTTCACATTCGTTAGTTTCCTATCCACTCTTCCCCTTTCAATAAAACCCTATAAATTCGTTGGTTTCGAATATGTTACCAGTATTCGCTCTGATCAATGAACATTAATCTTTGCAAAAACTCTTAATCAATTCATTTCATTCGCAATAAAAATGCATGGGTGTTAATGAAATGTTTCTTAGGCCTAAATTAATGAATAGGTTCAACATTTTTTAAAATTAAAAGCATATTATAATTCTTACTCAGTTCAGATGAAAAATGAAAGTGAAATAATTTTCTCCTATAAACAAAACTGATATTCAACTTTGTATACGATGCATTAAGGATTTGCTCTGTTCAGGGGGATTTTTCATCAAAGAAAATAAATTTTTAGTCAAGAAATATAAGAATATTGGAACGAAATTTGGTACACATATATAAAAATAAGTCGAGTCGAATAGGAAAGAAACATGGGCTTTCGTAATGAACATTTTCCGAGACAGCATTTAACTATTCTAATTAACTCGGCTAATAAGTTTGTCGATTTGTAGTAACCTTCGTTTCATTTTAATTGACATCATTTTCTTGAAGATGCGATTGTAAATAATAGAGTAAGGAAGGGTGACCAATTTATTTGGTTACTGAGAGAGCAATACATTATGAGTTGAAAACTGAATTGTAAAAAAAATGATGTTAATTTTAAAGGGAAAACAAATTACATTAATTTAATAGTTGAATATTTATGATTCAAAAAATATTTTATAAATCATATCCGAAACAATTTGTTGCTTATAACTCTTTAAAATATCCTTAATTCAAATAGTAGTTAAACTCCATTCAAATTGTGAACAAGTGATAATGGGTTTCAATGTTTTTATTTAAACGTGCATATCCTCTCAACATTAATTATTTAGTTATCAGGTTATTATTTTGAATATTCAAATTTAAACAAGTTAAAAGATAAATGAATTCTTTTCACCATGACGAATATAACTATTTTTGCATTTTTATTTACCTAATTTTTCTTATTAAATACTAGCTGAACCGGCAATGCTTTTTTATTGTTAGATTTGAGTATACATATAGATTAAATGAACACAATGGAAAGTTTGATAACAATTATTGTATTTAGTTAGTCTCCAATTATTGTAATTACATATGCATTATTATTTCCGTGTTTCGGATTACATAAATTGTTATTATTGTTGTATTCATCTTTAAGTTCATTGCAATGCTCTTGGATATACAATATTTTTGGTGATTTCATTTGGCTTATATACAAACAAATCCCTTAATTTTCCTACACGGTAGCATGCAACGTGTAATTGTCCATGAGAAAAACATGGATTCTCCAAATTCAATCCACATATTTGCAATGATTGACCTTATGATTTGCTTATCGTTATTGCACAATTCAGTTTAATTGGAAATTGTAATCGTTTGAAGTGGAATGCCATATCTGTTGGTATGATTGAGTACACCCTTTTCTTTGAATTTTCCAATTAAAATTGTTGCTTCGATGACATTGTTTAATAATCTTCTGACAGCCAATCTGGTACCATGGCAAAGACGGGGTGGGTCAATGATTCTAAGAAGAATGATAGGAACGCCAACCTTCAGATTAACGATGTGGATGGCAATCCAGATAAATTAAGTGACTTTAAGAATTAAGTTGGATAATTTATTGCTTCATCTTGATTTATAACAGTATCTATTGATTTATAAGTATCTGTTTCTCCTGGTAACATATGTTTAATGCTGATTTTAATAAAATTTACATATGCATTTTTTGCAGCTACTATTTCACCTTTACTTAATTATTGATGACTAGTAATTTGGTTTTATATCTTTAAATACGCATTGAACCAATTCTTCTTGTGTGCGAGTGATACTGTAAAAATCGTTTCGTAATTCAATGCAGTCTTTTGTTTCTTTAATTGTAATTTTCCGATTTCCAATATCAAATAATTGTATTTCAAAATACTCTGTAGAAGGATTGTTTTGTAATTTAACACAATAGATCAAGTTTTACCAATTGATTTAGTCGATTCATTTGTATACGTAATCGACTATTGTGACGTTGCTCATTTCGATCACTATATGACAAAGATTTGTCTTACTTCTCTTACTCGACTTGCTTAATTTCGTGCTTCGTGTTTTTGTGATGATTCATTAGCACGTGACTGTGACATATGTAATATATTTCCTTCATTTCGTTGTACTGTTTCTTTTGTGTTTCATTTTGTCTTTCTTCTCGTTTTCTCATAGCTGCATTTGTACCACGACCAATATTTTGTCGTTCTGGCGGCATTTTTAACAACAGTCGAACAGTCAGAAAGTACAATCAAATAAAAATACTTGAAAAACTTACATTCATAATGCAGCAAAATCATCACAATTAATATTGAACATTAAAAAAACTTACAAAACATTAAAAAAATGAACAATGCGGAACTTCACTTTATAAAAGTCAGAATGAAAATAAATCCAATTGTCATAACAACAGCACTAGAGCTTACTTTTACGCATGCGCGACAACGTTTCTTTCCTCGTGAACTTCAATATGAGAAGTACTGTCTGTGGTGCCATCTACATTTAAATAATAGTACTGCTACTATTGATATTATATTATTAGGGCCCTAACTTTCTTTCGACTGATAAGATACAAGATTTCAATAGCTTTAACCTTCCCAAGGGCGACGCGGATCATTTTGCAGAAAACCGAGCGTAAATCGGACCAGAAGTTTTTTAGTCTACAACGGACACACATAGGAATATTGCCTTTTATACATAGAGATATAACAATATACTATTTAGAATGATATACTATATTTTGACCTCCTTTCCTCCTGCATATCCAGATTTCAGCTAAAAGGATTATTGTAACCCTAGGTAAGCACCATTTTAATATGAATTTAACTATCAGGCGAGTATAAATTCTCTCATTAAAAAGATAATGTTCTTCTGCAGTTCCTGTCATTATGAATTTTCTTTCTTTGGTACTGCATTGTACACTTTTCCCCAAAAAAACATTTAGTTTGATCGTTTATCTTTCATTTTTGTGGCATTCTGTCCTTCTTTACGGAAATCAATGCACCATCCTCTCTTTGATTAAATTTTTTAGAGGCTGCAAACATGTTATGAATTTAAAGACAATCAAATGAACAAAATCTATCTTTTTATTGACTCCTAGGTTTGTTTGTCATTTTAAATCTAAAAGTTCGGCCTTGTAGTTATAATACTTTCACTTAGAAATATCTTACTGTGACAGACATTATTTGTGCAAGAATGCAAATTAGTTTCATTTAACGCAAACAGGAGTATTTCAAGTTACATTATCTTACTTTTATTAATTTATCTTAACTAAGAAATTCTTAACATCATTCTTGTCTCTCTTCTGGTATATTGTTAATTTTTTGAAATATATTCTTTTCTGGTTTTCCAAATTGTGTCATGATTCTAGAATGCATTAGAGAACATAAAATTAACTTATCGTTTCGAATCAGTTTGAGAATTGTAAAATGATATTAAATATCACTCAAAATATTTATTTATTTGAAAATATCAAATTTAAGGCATAGCTAAAGTATTCAAGATGTAATTTTGATATTAAGTTTTATTTCAATTAAATAGAATACGGGTATACATTCTAGGATGATTAGATTTCATCAAAAATTAATCTATATAATTAACTGCGAATAGAAAAGGGGATGTGTATGATTTAGTTACAAATAAATTAAACTAAGATGTAAACTTTTTAATTTAGTAAAAATAGTTATGATATATGATCTAATATAAATTTGATACCTGTTTCCAAAACATGTAACCACATGCGGTTCAAGAAAACCACATAATAAAATAAGCTAACAAAACAAACCGTAACAAATTGCTATGAATTTATTTTAAATCGCATTTATTGTAATTGTAATCAAAATTTTTCATACCTTTGATTTTGATGTTTAATTTATCCGATAACTTCTGCGCCTTAACACAAAGTCGTGGAATGAATTATATTTTGAGTAATTTCTGGGTATCTTCCTATCTTCTCTGATCTTCTCCGAGAAACTTTGCAAGATTCAAACTCAACGGGAAACTTATACATAGATTATATAAAAGTTATAAGAATGAAAGCTCTAATGAAAAACATTCGCAGATATCTAAATTCAGTTTTTTAAATCTTTTTAATGAAATAAAATAATATATATACATTTTTAATTTCGTTACTTTTCATTCATTATATACATAATTTAGCAAGATTGAAATCCTGCCATGAAGCCACAAGGAAGTTAATTTTTTAAAGTTACAACATTATGAGAGAAATATTCTGGGAGGTGAAAATTAATTTTTTTCGGTAATTTAAAAGAATGTTGGAAGAAATTGGCAGCAGTGGTTAGCACTGAAATAAAAGCAGAACTGCTATAATATTTTTTCAGTTAATTTACAGAAGTTTGTTCTTCCATAATTATCTTGCACCATTGTTCATATATAGGTATTCATTTACGTTATTAAAATTAAATGGATGCAGGGAAAAGATGGCTTGTTTGACACAGCATAAAGTTTTAATACGAAAGGTTTTGTAACACATCTTTGAATGCTTTGCTTTTGCATTTAATGGGCTTTCATATTGAGATGCCTGCATGCAGATGTATTATATCGAGTTTTTAAACACGAAGCTTTTAATGAATGAATTTTTTGTGAAATTTACATTAGATTTATTCCCAATCACTTAATTTTAGTTTTGTATGTTGTTTATGCTGCACTAACTGCAATGTTTAATACCATTTGAAAAAAGATGAAATAAAGACAATATTTTGTTATAAACGTTAAAACGAAAGAACTAAAAGTGTTTCCCCTTGAATTTATAGCTGTTTATAGTGAAAAAAGTAATGCATTTCTTTTTAAAGTACTTGCGCGTCAAAAACCTCCAAAATGTCCCTGAAGTTAATATTATACAAATTAAGGAATTTATGTATAGTATACATCTTTTCCTTAATATCCCAAATTTTTTAATTAAATAACAATTTCTAAAGCTTTTATATCATGTAATCATAAAATTATTAATTTATTCTTCTAATTTTAAATCTGAAACAAATTTTTTCTAGTTTCCCATTATTTTTTGTACACAGATTTATTTCGCGAAAATTAGTTAACATAAATTGTTACTCCCGAAATAATTTGATAAGTTTATTTCAAAACGACAGCGAGCAAAATTACATCTCCTTCTTAAATTAAACGCGTAACAACAGATGAGTTTTATTTCATTGTATAATTGTTAGTGAAATTTCGGTTTAATATGAAATTCATAAAAATAAAGTATATTCTGAATTGCATTACGTACCTTGAGAGTTGGTTACTATAGTCCCATAATTATATTCATTCGTTAATAAAACTCTACCGCAAATATTCTTTAAAAGCTTTATATTTTTATAAGCAATTCTGATGCAAACTGGCAGTGTTATTTATAGTTGTATTTGCATGCGGCATGCATTTACATTTACGTGTTATTTATTTTCTACAACAGCATCATCTGAGCCTGGGATTATGTGACACGGGAAGAGTTTCTCGTTCTGCAGCCAAAACCCAATTTAAAATCTCGGCATGTCTACCTCGATTTCCAGTTCTATAACGGACGAAACTCCGGCCGACTTGTCAGCTCATTGTCGTTCTCCAGGTCCTATCATTCTCTCTCCCGCCTAAATTTTCTGACTTTTCTTTAGCCATGACGTCACGCTTCAAGACCAGTCTTTTTGCTCTGCCATCGGAGAGATGATTTGTTGGAGAGTAGAAATGGATCATCGCGTATAAAATAATTTTTTCACATAGGAATACCGACATCTAAATAAAAATTACCGTAGTCTCTTTTTACCATGAAATGATTCATGTTTAGAGATTTTGATAATGTTGCTTCTTAAGCACTTTTTTTCTTCTTTACAATTATTTATTTAATAGAAAATAGCTGCTTCATTCGAGAGATTTTCCGTCACATTTGACGTGTTTAAATATATACATATGTGACAGAAATGTTTAACATTAATTGAGAACAAATAAAATAAACATATGTTTTATGACATTAAATATTTTTTATTTACATATTATTTGCATATTTCTTTATTCAAAAAGCCTCTTGGTAAACAACATTCTGTGTGAAGTATTTTTCGTTGTTTAACAATTTCATTATAATTCAATAACCATTAAATTCTCAGCTTGTCAAACGTAAGCCAAAAGTTAATATTTCAAAGGAATTCTTTTTTGAAACTCTAATGAAAACAAAGAACTTCTCTGCTTGTCAAATGTTGCCAAAAAATATTATCAAATTATATCATCACGATTGCAATAAATAATCAGATGCATCGCGGTGTGCAAACTATATAACGCACATGATATACCACTGACGTAATTTACTACTTTCTATTAAAAAACGGAAATTAATTTTAAATAAATGATTAATATAATTTAAAATTTCTCGGGAAATATTGATCATAGCGAGATAAATTTTATATCAATCGATAGAAAATTTTAAATTAAGAATTTTAGAGCTATTAAATTAATTTGAAATTAGACCGACAATTACTCTATTAAATTTAAAATTACTGAAAGTTAAGTTCTCTAACAATGAAATTATGCTGTTTGAAGTCTCGCAGTGCTATGACGCGAGTTTTATTGTTGATGACGTCAGAGCGTTACATAGAGACAGATATGGGATATTATATTACAGTAGCACTGTTTTTGAAAGAAAAAAGCCATATAACAATAAAGGAAATTCAAATTTTGCTGAGAATTTTATAGACATGCAAATATTGAAAAAAAATAGATTCGTGAATGTGAAAATAAGATTTTTAGTTTCCTGTTTAATCTCTTCTTGTATGCATACTCTTGAACTCAGGTTTTCATATTAAACAATTCTTTTTATAAAATAATATAACACCGAGAAACCTCTGAATATGCTGCATATAAAGGGAAAAAAGGGGCTATATAAAAATCATTTTATATATGGGGGAGAAAAGAGATCCATAAAAAGGAAGCATTTCTCCCCTAATATTTGCCAACATTTATCTGTATTGATTTAAACAGATTATATTACTAAAATTTAAATAAACCCTCATTAGCTTAGGAATATCGGTACTCTAATGGAAATCCATATTATATTAGGGTATCATTTCGCAATAAGTATAATTGTTATGTTTTTCGAATTACGTATCTTTATTTTTTGTAAGAATATGTATTGCGTTGAAAATAAGATAGATTAACCCTTTAAATGGCCGTGGTAAGCATACTTACCACCAACTTCATCAATTTTTAAATGAATTGTGTAAGGTTGGCGTAAGTTCTCGCCAAATGCTTCGACGAAACAGAAAACTAGATAATAAAATTTCTTTTCTCAAACCATAAGGAAGTGTCTGGACTCAATAATTAAATATTAATTAGCAAAATTGATCAACAGAATATTAATGTCATAGAATACACTAAATGAATTTCGGTTCTTAAATGAATCCCAAAACCATTTTACATTAACACTACTAGAAAAAAATTACCATTTAAAAATAATTAGAAAACTGAACCTAATAAGTAATCTATAAATATTGTTTTATAGCGGTTTGAGATATATTGGTTTTACTGGCTTCCAGTTTCAGCTCACACAAATGATTATTATTTTTGATGAGAAGCGTTTCTCTAAGATAGGAATTTGTAGAACCGAACATGAACGAAGAGATGATTGAAATTGTTGATGTGAAATTGGAATAGGTATGAAAGAGTATAAAACGGAGGACGATATTCTAGGCAGGTGAGAGCAAGAAAATGGCTGAGTTAAGTTGACCAGTGTATGCCTAAATGAAAATCAAAGGAATCTGAGCATTCTGTGCGTGGATCAAATAAGAGGTCTATAAATGTGAAATGAAGGAAATTAGTTACCTTTTTTGCTAAAATTAGACTACTTCAGTTCTAGAATTGCAATTAATGTTTGTCATCAAAAATTTTAATGGTTTAAAGTTGTATCACATATTTAAGGTTTAAAAAAAATTGAATTAAGAATGCCAAATTTTTACATGCGATTTTAAAATAATTCTTAAATAGGTTCAATCATCTGCTGCTAAAGATTTACTTGAAATAACTCTATATTTGTTGCAAGTGGAAATTTGGCAAACATCAAGATAAATCCTTTTATTTTTGTTTTCTTAACATATACTACAATGCTGAACTCTATTGAATATTGAGCTGATAATCATTTATGTGATATGTAAAGTTTTATTATAAATGTATATATGTTTTTCATTCACAAATATCATAATATTGAATAATAACTTTCCATTCGTAGTAACAAAAAGGGAAATTTAAAAACGTTCAATCTTCGGATTGTTATTGCATATAAAAAAATTTTTTTGGCTGACAAATAATTCATTTTCTTAAAATCGTATATGCAAAAAATAACGACTTATCTGCTTCAAAATTCGGAGAAATGCATTAAATATTTGCATCTCATTTTTAATAGGCCATCTTCTCTCCGCTCCTTGATTCATATCTTGCAGTTTAGGTTTTATTTGAGAGCGACTAACTCGTAAATAGTATGAAATATACACACCCTAAACAGTGATAATTATGCTAGAGCAGTACTTAATTAGTGACGTAAAATTTGAACCGGAGAATATGGAAAAAATACTGCTGCATGAACGTTACGGTCACATATGTTGGGAAGTCATTCAGCACAAAACGCATGTATTGATCACAAAATAACATATAATGAAAAGGAAGTTTTTTGCTTATGAAACATCTTCTCGGCTTTCTTTCTGATTTATCCATTAAATTCGATGTAAAATATCAGATTTAATTACTAAAGTTCTAGGAAAATTATAAATTTTCTTAGACAGACAACCTACTGCATGGGTAAGCTAAAGACAATGTTTGCATTTTCATAGGCTCTGTAAAAGCAAACGTCAGTGAAGACTCCAGATGCAGGGTGTTTCAAAAATATGTTATCAAAATGTAATGGTAGGTTAAGCATACAGAAACAAGTAATTTTCGCAATAGAGCATGGGGTCGGAAATATAAAGGGGATTCGCTGCAAGGGGGTCTTTGTGAGTGAATTAAGGAAAAAATGGGACACACCAGACGAAATATTCAATACAGATCCAGTGGAATACAAATTTTCAATAACACAACAACACACTTGCATGAATAAAAACATTACAAATCGTATGAGGCTTTACAGATACGATAATAACAAGTAGGGTGCAGTATCAAGAACAAAACTTTGGATTACTTAAAATAAGTATGCAAAGGACTTGCCGTCTCAGGCGATATATCAAGTTGTTATTCATGCAACTGGGTTATTATGCTATCGTAAATTAATCTTCAATTCAATCTGCGTTGTACATTTCGTCTGGTATGTCCTTTTCTTTTATTTAATTCGTTGATCCCCTTAGGATTTCTGGCCCTAAGATCTATTACAATAATAGTTGCTTCTGTATGTCTCACCTATTCTTACATTTTGGTATCGTTTTCCTGAAGCACTCTGTATATCATGTTTCAGTTTCGGGAAAGGAGCATTGTTACTGCTTTAGTAAGATGTAAATATGCTAATAAGTTGAAATACCGCTTTTTAAATATTTAAACAGAATATGCCCAATAAAGTTAATAATGCTGAAATTTCTATCATTCCAATATTAAATAGTATATGAGTTTACACATGCATGGGTTTAATTTTTTTACATAATTAATCTTGATTTAAGTCATTTTTTCCGTTTTGAGATAACGCAATCACTTATTTAAATAAGATGTACTATATGTCGATTAAAACAGTTGTAAAACTTGGGATTGTCCCAAGAGAAGCAACATCTTTTCATCTCTGTTATTCCTCCAGTTAAAATAATACAGATTTATGACACACTAAAAGTATAACCTAGTTTGTACCTCGTAATACAAAAATATCTACTAAGAGTTTGGCATAAATTTTCCTACAGACCATTTTCTGGCCACTACTAGCCCTCGAATCGTATTGTATACAGTTTCATAAGAGAGGAAGAAAAAAAGCATAACCCAAATGGTATGGAATACCTAGGATTTCAGCTACAATCATTATGCCGCAGTGGCACTTACAGTTGCGACGTAACATTCGATCCGAAGGATATCGGGAGAAAGATTGTCCCATGAGCATTACGGTCACATGTGGTAGGACGTCAAGCAGCTTAGAATACATATCATTGGCATACAAAACAGGAGTTCGATTGGCTTCAAACAAAATGCGACCGCTCCAAAAAAAGACGACAAAAGCGATTCTTTCGCGTTTTTCCTCCTCTCCAAAGATCACTCATCGATTTTTCCATCAAGGGGTGGTTGGAAAACTCCTGACGAGGACAGTCCTTTTGCATGCCTCGTGCAATTTGTGACCCGTTCCTTGCTTTTCAGTTTCTCATATTGGATGATGTGTGGTCGCGTCCTCTGAGGGTATTAAGCTGCAGGTGTACTAAAATCCTATTATCATCCAAACCCGAGGGATTCGGACAGCGTGCGCTTCCGTAAACGGCTTTTTAGATTAGTTTGGCTGTATTAGGGTGAAGATACTTTTTAGGGAGTCTATTTCTGCCTGTGTCGGAGCTTTTTTTTTCTCTCACCTCTGGATAAGAGTCTGAAATAAAAAGTGCATTTCCGAAGACGGTGAGATGTAAGGAAGAAACTAACTCAAATTAACTTTTTTCTGGCTCTATAGAGTGCATTTTTTCTGAGGTTGTTCGGTTAATTTCAACTACTCGCTCTTGAGAAAAGCTGTGTATCTGAGTGAAACTGCATTAGCAATAAAGTTCCTTATCCGTCCGAAGTGTTTTAAAATTAGTTAAATATTTAATCTGATAAATATAGAAAATGCGATGCGTATAATCAGATAATATTAGTGTTTCGTCACAGACTTTTATAGGTTTACAAAATATTATCGAATACATATTACATTATACATTTTGATTAATTTCTTTAATTAACATTAGAGGTTGCAGCTTTTGGTAATCAAACTTTTGAAATGCTAATGAAGTGGTATTATTTAATCTTTACAGTATCTTATTAAAATGTTTAAACTCCTTATGATTAAACATTCGTCTGTTGAATACATAACGTGATGGGAGCTTTCATTTTCCATTTAACCGATTAGCTCTCATTAATTAAAAATCAAACGCAAACGCAATCATTATTGAACAGAGTGCTTAATTGAAGGAACTATTTTGAGAAAAGTGTTTTTAATATTTTTTCTTCATGATAATTCTTGATATTGAAATGATGCTATTACGCAGAAAATAGAAAGAAACAACTTTACGATTAGATTGATATGAATCCTTTATTTGAATATGGTCAATAAACATGAGTTTTAACAAACAATCTTGTGTCGCTTTGTTTTAGAAATGAACTAATTACGATTGTCTTTATAAGAAAATTACACAAACAATTAGTGGTTGCTAACGAGTCACCAATGCATGTTTAAATTTTTAATTTTCCTCATAATAGTATTTTTCGGATTTGCATCGTTTTTTCCAGTTTTTTGAAGGAAGTGGGAAGGTTCCAGATATTTTAAGGCTTATGTTATTTCTTTCACTTATGCAAAGCTCTAATATTGATATTCTCATGGGAAAGAGCATCAAAAGGGCACTCTAGATATTTTTGTGCACGAGAACGGGATGTTCAAGGAAAGAAAGTTACTTGCACAATTGTTTAGTTTAAAAATATAAAAATATATAGATTATGTGGCAACGTTAGATGCAAAACAAGATTTTTTGATCTAATTGTTTGCTGTGTTTGTGTGAGTTTTATTTAATGGTTGTACTTTCATGGTCTTTCATTTCTCTTTGGATTTTTCGGGTCAGGAGCGGTCAATTTTGCAGACGAAAGTCAGACCTACCGCAGAAAAAATCCCATTTTTGAATCCCTGCTCGCAGATGAACCTTGATAAAGTTATCAATGCCGTATTCTGTTCTTCAATTCTTCTACTTTTAAAATTGACTTTAAGGGTAACATAGTTGTACGTTTCATCAAAAATTACTGTAGTGAATAAGTCTACCAATATTTTCCATAACATTTATTATCGAAACTATTATTTCTGGGTGCTCGTTGATATTAGACAAGAGTTCCTTCTAAATAACGTCATAAAAAATGTCATTAATTAAATATTTTTTAATCAATTAAATACATAGTAGATAGTAATACGTGTAAAAATCATTTTGTAAATGCACTCTTTGATTTTATTGATTGTGTTAATTAGTTTTATGACACAAAAATCAGATCTGTTTATGTTAAACTCAAAATTTAGTAAAAACTTAAAACACCTCTATTTAAAGACATCGTGAGTTCAGGCTTGGTTAAATATGCTCAATTGTTCGAAAACGAATTTAGATGTGCATTTTGACATTTTAGTATTTCATGTAATATTAAGTATTTTCAGATAAAGAAGTATCACATTTCAAACAATGAATATAATGTAATATTTGCTGCATTAATATACCGAAGATTCAATTTAAGAATAAAATGGAATAATTGGATGGAAGAATTTCAGTGCATTGTAATATTAAATTATTTTGATTTCGTAATTTTGAATATGGTGAAGAATGAATCCCCCGTTTGAGTGCATGAATAGCTAAATCAAATTCAAATATTCCATCAGTGTGTAGAATAATAAACTTGACTCAGTGCTTTACTCAATATGCTTGCATCTTGATTCAGAATAGAATTTTATCGAATTAAGAAATTCCATTTCAACATCGCAATGCCATAATACAATTCATCCTTTATTCTTCATTAAAATGCAGTAACATTTTCTTCACATTATTCTCTCTTTAATAAATAGAATTGAAGTGCATCCAATTTTCGAAATGTAATTTCATTGCATTCCTTTTGACATTTGTCTTGGATTGGTTAAAATAATTTTGGGTGCTATTTAAATTACTTCATTATCAAGTTCCTGTAATTATAGAAGTACTCAATAAAATTATTGAAGAATACTTCGTAGATTCCTATTTAAAATTAATAAAAAAATGACATATTGTGAATGAAAAACTCTGAATTTTCAAATTTTGGTTTTGTTTGTTTTTAAGTGAAAGCACATTTTGTCAATATCTAGTGAAAATATTGAAAAATGTTAATTTGAAATTGGAATATAATATCTCAGCAGTAGCATTTTCTTCACATTCTTCTCTCTTTAATAAATAGGATTGAAGTGCATCCAATTTTCGAAATGTAATTTTATTGCATTCCTTTTGACATTTGTCTTGGATTGGTTTAAAATAATTTTGTGCGCTCTTTAAATTACTTCATTATCAAGTTCCTGTAATTATGGAAGTACTCAATAAAACTACCGAAGAATACTTCGCAGATTCCTATTTAAAATGAATAAAAAAATGACATATTGTGAATGAAAAACTCTGAATTTTAAAATTTTTGTTCTGTTTGTTTTTAAGTGAAAGCACATTTTGTCGATTCCAGTGAAAACTTGAAAAATGTTAACTTGAAAATGGAATATAATATCTTTGTACTAATTTCTAAATACATTTCTTATTCGTTCATCAGATTTCATTGTGAAATTAATTGCAAACTCATTAATAAAACTAAATTTCGTCTTGAATGTGACTAGATACACAAATTATTTTGGAACCAATTAAAAACAAAAAGTGAAATATCTATAAATCTGTTTTATATTATATAAGAGCATTTTTTAAAAAATGTTAAAAATACCATATATGAATTGAAATAATTTAATGCTCCAAAAATTGCTGAGAACTATTTAGAAGCTCAACTTTATAACTTATCAAAATTATTGCAACGTGTTTAATAAATCGGTGTCTTTGTTCTATAAGTTTCTACTGCATTCAAGACAGTTTTGAGAAAAATGAGTTTAAAGATTTCACCTATTACATCTTTTTTTTTATTTATTATCAAATTTAATTAATTTTTTAATAATTACATTAAAAAGGCTTTTATTTAGAGTATCCATAGTTTATTTGAAAAAACTTTGTTTTATTCCTCTATTTCTGAGCATAGCAAAATGCAGTTAGAACCTTGTTCGAAACAGGAATAGCTTTCGCGAAACAGACATAGTTATAACTGCACATAGAACTTTGTCAAAGTAACACTTTTATTATATAAATGATAATGTTGTCGTACAATGTTCTAACTCAATTCAAAATTCAATGTAAAAAATAAAATAACATTTTGTATCATGATAAATGAAATGGCCTCATTAGTTTGTTTATTAGAAACGTGATATAGCATTATAATATCCGCTATCCTGCATAGGCATGAAGGGAAATGCAGTCTTTATATCTTTCTTTTTCTTACCACATATTTCTTCTGTAACCTTTTGAAACTTAGGTGCTATTTATAACACACTCAAACTGCAGTTTTATTGGGTCTTTTTCTGTTTGAAATGTGTTTTCGAGTCCCACGTATGTGTCTAAGCAAACTTAAATTTTGTGAAATTTTCTGGTTCCAATTTGTCGTGTGATGTTTTGGAATTCACCGTGTGAGGGGTTCTGGAAAATATCAAAACTGCCACACTAGCGACTGGCACAATCTTATAATTTAGAAGTATAGCTCCTTGAAAATCTTCAAAGCTTTCAGACCGCATTTGTATGACACGTTGTGGGTTTCCTGTATTGACTTGTTTTAAAATTCTAATTAATCCAATTGAAGAACAGAAATCAGTTTTTTTCATGGCTTTTTCAATGTTGCTGAGAACGTTATGAACTTCTTGGACGCATGCATATCCTAGTAAGGAGTACTTTATTGTAATTGATACAACTTGATGAATTTCTTTGAGAAAATCGAGAACTGAGTTTGAAATGATTGAATTTCGATTTTTGGGAACTCACGAATCTGACTATGTTATGAACTCAGTTCTGTCATTTTCGTCAGCTGGTATGGTCAGTATTTTATGAAAAGTGCTTGCAATGTCATTACCAGAGCCGCCAGATGAATTTTCACTCCACAAGGCACAATATACTCGTTTAGTCGTAGTAAAGATAGACTTAATTTTCTCAGGTTAATGAAAGGCCTAATATTAGCATTTTTAAGTCAAATAGCATTATAACCAAATATTTGCTTTTCTTTTCCTCATAAGTAATCAGATTCATATTTAGTGTCATCCGTCACTGTTTGCGTCGGTTTTGCCACTTTGAATTTCTTATAAAAGTCACAGATGTCGCTTTTTGGGGAGTGAAATCCAAGGTTAAACTCCGTGATGAAAATTCTGTAATACATTGATTTTCTAATCGCAGTTATTTTGTTCAGTACAACACTGTTGAATGTAAAATTGTCCCATTGCTGAGGCGAAAACCCAAATAGTCTTTTTTGGTATGTGCACGACAGTAATGGGACTCTACTACGGGGTAGAATTTTATGTGTTCTCTTGCTAAAATTGGGTCTCTTTGTGTACTCTTCTACTATGCCATTCTCTCCTCTTTGGTACTGTGTTGGTGTGTTGATTTCCACATTTTTAGTTAAATGTGCAGTGCACACTGGCTTTTGTTATATATTTAATGTTCCTAAGTAGAAAGACTTGCATACCTGTATTTTCTCTTCCTTCACAAAGAAGTATTTAAAGAAAAAATTCCTTCTTGACAACATAATTTTTCCTCTATTCTTCTCATTATATATTTGGTTTTCATCTTTCATCAAATCATTTTCTTCCACTTCGAATCGTTAATCCGCTCTCATTTTCTGTCGTCTTACAGTTAAAAATTGTCGCGTTGTGTTAATAAGAAAATGCTTTCTTTCTGTAGCTATGCCTAAGTAATAAAATGAATTATGAATATATGAGAACTCTGTATCTGAAATGTTTTCATCGCACTTATATTCACCTTCCAATCATTAGTTTGATTTCAATCATTTGGCCTAGGTTATGCCACTTTTTTAAGCCTCTTCCTTTTCTTCCTTCTCCACTCACATAAAGGCCGCGGTGGCCTAGTGGTAAGGTCTCGACCTTGGAACCGGAGGGTCGCAGGTTCGAAACCCGATTCCACCGAAGATCCGCCGTGTATGGGGCCTGTTGCACGCTAAATCATACGTAGTGGCCAAACGTCCTCCCGTTGGTGTGGCGCGGAAGTTTGGAGAGGGGGTGCCAGCTCAGGTGTCGTCCTCGTCATCTGACCGTGGTTCAAAATTACGAGGTCCGTCCCTAAATAGCCCTCGTGTTGCTTCAAAACGGGTCGTTAATATAAACTAACCTTCTCCACTCACTAAAAAAATAGTTTAGGCTGGTAATATAGGGGAGGGTTCGACAATATTAGGCCTAAAGCTTGTAAGTATAACTTTATAATACAGTATATGCAATATAATATGAGTAAATTTTATATTCTTTACAAATACTTTCTAATGTTACAACATATGATGCTTATCTCAAATTCTGAATGAGACTGTCATCGTTGTTCTCACTTAATGTGAAACGGACGAAATCTGTTTCACTGCCTATGTCGTTGAATAAATCAGGCAAACTTTCTACCTCGCACAACTCATATTCCATGTAGATATGGTAAAGAATTTAACTTTATTCTATTGTAAAACAGTACACACAATACACTTATAATGAGCACAAATCCCAGTTATCGCCAAAACAAATATCCACAGCCTGCTTAAATAATGCACATCTGATCATTTCCCACTTTAAAAGCAGATAAAACCTTGTCAATCTGAAAAGTATAAATATTGTCTGCAGTGATAGAACCATGGCACATTAGTAGCTCGTTTATCTACAACTAGAATGCAGGTAGAGTCAGTTCGCCGTGTAGGTCTAACTTAGTATAATAGTATAAACTCATAATCTCATTTTTGGTAAAAATGTCAGTTAGAACCTTGTTAAACCAACCGTAGAGAAATATACTTGATATCTCTACTAATAAAAGAAAATGTTTGTATATGTGTCTTCGCGCTCTACAAGGCAGACCGCTGGACCTAGAACTACGAAATTTGGCACAAATATGCTTTGGAGTGAGGTAATATGAAATCTTAGAGCACTTGTTTGAAATTTTAATTAAAACTTTAATTAAATAAAAATTCATTGAAATTTTGATATTTTCCCTTAATACCTTCCGAAAATATTACAGCATAAAATTTATTTTTACCCCGTTTGAAAGTTTAAAAACGTCTCTTTATAATGATATCAATTAAGTTTCCTTACTATTTTTTCTCTAATTTCAATAATTTTTAAATATATTTTAGGCATTATTTAGGACAATTCTTTTCGTTGTTGCTATGAAATGTAAATCATTTTCATTGTTTAAACAAATATTTAATTTTGAGTTTATTTTACATTTTTGAAAGCTAAGATAAATATCCTAGTGGTTTTTACTTTCTATCTTTTATTTCAGTTTAAGTTTTCTGTGAAATCTGTAAACAAAGGCCACGAAGATAGTGAGTTTATTAGAAAATATACCAATTAAGCTGAATGATCATTGTTCCAATGATTTGATTCTTTATATCAGCATGTATAAATCCAGCTAGCTTACTGCTATGCATAAAATGTGCTGCTCCATTTTAATTTTGAAACTCGAAATGAAGGTATGGTAAGGCGAACCAACATTCTTAATGTTCATTTTTAAATTACAAATTACGAATACTAATGAAGTGTCTTAATTATAATTAAGTTAAAATGGAATATGATATTAGAGAATTACTCCAAATAAGAACAAACGGAATCAAATAGTATTTTTAAATTTTATCCATGTCAAACAAATTTATTTCAAATTCAAACATTTTAAATTATGGAAGTAAATAAATAATGCGTTAATAAAAAGTAGAAAAATATTCATAGTTATTAGTCTTAGTTTTGAATTGAGACATAAGAAGGAAACATACAATAGACGGAATAAGTTGTGTATCAAGACAATTCTTAAATTTCACCACATAATTATTAAGAAAATAAACAGATCAAAGAATTCTCTGCTGATTATAAACGTTAACTAAGTATGTTTATTCAATTATTATGATCTTCGTTCGAGGTTAAAATATTTCGCCAACGTACTAACTCAACGAAACTCATTTTTCTGAATTCATTTACTAAGAAAATAGTTACTGATACTGACGTCAAAAGTTTTCCAATACGTAATTAAATTATCCTCTCATTACCTCATTAATAGCCTTTAAAATTTGCATTTTGTTTGTGAAAACTTGCTGCACGGTAAATGATGTTTGGTTTTAACGACTTATAAGTAATTAACTTTCTAATTAGTGTTCGAAGGAGATAAAAATTTATAAAGAAGGAAAAACTAGAAATTTAAGGAAGAGGGAAAGATACGCAATCAATTTAAAGAAAATGTGGTTTAAAATAATTATGATTTGAAACCTTGTTTTAACCTTCAGTAAGATAGGTCATCACTTTTACTTGAGTGAATTTTCGTCTTGGTTTATCGTTTTCATTGCATTCCCTGTTAATTCTATGTACATTTCATGAAAAATTCGTATTATTTATTCGTGAGTTATCATTTAAATTAAAAGTTATATCTTGCATGATGGAGAATCGTGTGAAGTAAAAAATGAATACTGTTAGTGTCATACAATTGCAGAGTACTAGAAAATATATTGCTTGTTGTGAATTTTATTAATGTTATTTTATGGTTATCCATAAATGCTTTTATATCCTTGTTTTGGCAAGTATTTTATTAGTTGATAAGTGTGTGTAACCATAATTATATTTAATTTAAAGTCATACTGACCGATCTGTGTATGAAAATCCGCAAGATTAAAAATTTCATAATATTCGAAACTGAACAAAGGGTAATGTGATCAAGAGTCATTTTAAGAAGACGTCACCAGATAAACTTTTACATATAAATAAAAAATAAGTATTTTTATGTTTTATAAAATTACTAGCATTACGCGCTCGGCGTTGCCCGTGGGATAATGACTTAAACAAAATAAAAATGCCCTGTATGGCATAAAATAAAGTTTTGAAGACGAAATCAAAAGAAATACGCTTATTTTTCTTTACAGAAATGACATTAGGTGAAGATAAGTTTTTTAAAAAAGCAACAAAGTTCGTATAAACGATGCTATTAAAATTTAAACTCAGTAAAATAAAAATTATAGATTCTCGGAACAACCAGATGGTTTTCTCGCTGAAATGGAGTAATAATTCAGTTAGACTGACACAATAAAATCTTCTGATCCGGTTTCAAATAGTAAAAAGGCAACATTAGATATTTTGAATTAAAGCCATCCAATGAAATGATTTAAAATTAAAGTTGCATTGCTAAATAAACATTATATTTTTTTAAAAATAATTTTAGGATTCATACGAATGATTCCTATAAACCACGTAAAATGTTAAAGAATGAAAGCCAAATAAAATTTTGAATGATTTCAAATGTTCCAATACACCTGAGAAGATAAATACAAGTATAATTTCTTTGATGGACAGTGGGAGCGTGGATGGATAGACAGTGAACGCGCGCCAAGAGCATCGCTGGATCTTATTTCTGCTTGTTCTAGTTTGCCCTTGTTTTAGACAGTGCCATGTCTTGTTTCCATTGTTCCATGTGTAGTACTTGGGTATTTCATTGTGCAATAGGGTGCGTGGAAACTCATCTTGTGTGCAAAGTCTGAAGAAAGATGTGAGTGTTGCTTCCTTAGGTGTTTCGGCATGTCGAGCAGCATTTTCTTGAAGTAGACTCTCTGACCATTTTCAAGGTGGAAGCTTAGATGAATCACGGTGGGGTGTCGCAAGTGAATCGGGAAGTTGAGAAATCACCATACTGCTTCGTTGCTGCTGATGTGTCTCCCCATTTGATCCTGGTGTATTTCATTTAGGTTATTTTCTCCACAGGTGAGTTCAAACACAGTCATGTTGGATCCTTTGTTTACATACTTACAGACGTACTTGATATATTTCACTGAATTGCCATATTCTACGTTGATATGCGCATTGAAAATTTTTGTTAACAAAGGACACTACGGTACAATCCAAGTATTGGCCACAGGCACTTCTAATCTTCGAAAGCTGATGTTTGCGGTAAATCCCCTGTTGGCTTCTCGATTGACATTCATAAGACTTCTTTTAAAACAAAACAACATTTATTAAGCACAACCATTTCACTTCGTAACTGCATACAACGTAACTATGTTCAATCGTACCGTAATCAACACTTCTCGTAATCGTCTCCCTCTCTAGACTATTTCTAAAAATCAAATTCAAAGTAGCACACATCTTACTGTTGCCACTTATCTGATGTCATGCACTGTTATACAATAATTATGTTGCAGTCATGCTTTTGTCAGGCATAATATTAAATACGCTTACATTCGACCATCCTGACTTTTCAATTGACCTCAATTGAACCACATTTTGTTTACATTCAATAATATCATTACAAAAACAAAACAAATATACATTCATGAAAGATAAAATAAGGTGAAATATAACATTTAAAAAAAGTTCTATCTGTCCGGCATAAAATCTCCATAACGGAGTGGTTTTCGTACAGTTCGTTTGGATCTTTGATTCTCAGGTTCATTATGATAATTCGTACTAGAGTCAAAATCATGTTTTTCAAATCTTTCAATTTATGGCTGTCATTGACCGTTTCTCCAAGCTCTTCAGCCAATATCTTCAAATCGCACTTCCTTGCTCCAGCGAAGATAGACATTTTCGCACTTTACTACACTTTTATTTACAAATAACGACAAAAAAAACAAATTTCGTAACGTACTTTGAGATTTAAACTCCTTCCGCCTTACTTAACTGTCGATGAGACTTTCATTCACAGGTTTCTAATTAATCCGACTTCGGATTCATGTTGGCTTCTCGATTGACATTCATAAGACTTCTTTTAAAACAAAACAACATTTATTAAGCACAACCATTTCACTTCGTAACTGCATACAACGTAACT